>MU127950.1:0-26888 GCA_014904975.1 Marasmius fiardii PR-910 | reverse complement strand
AGTTCAGATTCGTTATATACCAGGTCTGAGATTGACTCAAGAACAAGGTTCAGATTCAGCTTCACTGACTTCAAGTCAGGGCTGGGTATTCAGGTTTAATTCAGGGTTTTATTCAGGTTTAATTTGTTTATTTGGCTAGGCCAGAAACAAGGTGAGATATAATACTACAGCAAGTACCACAATTGACTTAGGCACTGAACTGCAGCAAATACAACAAATTGCTTCTCGCAAACCGAAACAAAAAGTGGTACAGAGCTACCACAAATTGCTTGGAGATTCTCGAATGAAAACCTCGCAGCTTATATACTGTCTACCTATCTATGCTTATAAATACTAATATATGGCCACTACAAACTAATACAAATGCAGAAATTGTCTATATATGGAAAATGGAGACCAGAAAAAGGAATTGCAGACAATATATTATTGTTCTTTGAGTATTCTCGACGTGGGCATGTGGACACGTCAGTCAGTGGGCTATAGATGCACCATTGACTCATAATCACACCATCTGGTGGTGATAATATCAGTCAGCGACTGATCTTATCGATAATCTGGAGTCATGGACCCTGAATATCAAATTTGTCGGTGTATCTTTAATTCCTAGGGTGTTCTGCTCTCGCAGTACCAACTCTTTGTGGCATATACCCTGGTATTCATTATATATCTCTTTGTGGCTCTACCCTGAAAGTCTAGTACCTGCTATATAGGCAAGGGACAATGTCTATACTTTCAAGGAGTCACGATTATGGATCCACAAGTGTCCATGTGCCACTTTCGGAGTTAACCGATAGGGTACTCATGCGCTCCACTTGTGTGAGTCATCATATGAAGCCAATCAGGTTTGTCTGATTATGCATCGGGTTTAACTGCTTCCACAGCTGTGTCAGACCAGTTCTAGGTCGTCATATCGGCCAATGGTTCGGTCATATACGGTATTCAGAAGGTTCCCATTGCCAAGTTCGAGTCCCCTTGGTCGCAGGTCTGTATATGGTAGTTTTAATCGTTCCTCAAGTTATATAACCTTATAGAACATCTACCCAGGTTTGTAGCTTGTTCTATAATGGCACGCTAACTCTTGGACAGCACATAGAAGGTCCTACATGTTTCGGACCATCCCATAGCTTTTAGTCTGGAGAGTAATCATCTTATATACCCACGAACTATGATAGCATTTGAAGCCTATCAGTAGTCTGTTGATATTAGACGCTTCATATAACAGTGTACTGCTTTAACTGGCTGCTCGGGGCTCACACCAGTTCTTATAGCCATGTTATCTTTGTCCCATATTCAGGATGTGGCAAATTCAGTTTATTTTGGGTACTTAGCGTTACTGTCATTACAGCGTACTGTAGGGTCAGAAGCCCAGTCTGAATCAGTGAAGGCCAATAGACCTTTATCAGTTGATCCATCATAGACAAGAGAGTAGTAGCGAGTACCTGCAAGATATTTGCGGATATATAGTGCTCTGTCAAGATGATCCTGAGAAGGATTGGCTGCAAATTGAGAAAGCTTCGTAACAGCATAGGCAATATCAGGACAAGTGCCAAGCATAATATAGAGAAGCGATCCAATTACTGACTGAAACTTAGCACGGCGGGCTGGATCAATTGGGCCTTTATAAGGCTCTGGTTTGTACCCTTCTGGGAGTGGTGTGACATGAGATTTAGCATTGGTCATGCCAAAATGCTCAAGAACTTTTTCCAAGTAGTCCACCTGATCTATATAGATCTTTTTGCCAAATACACATATGAAGAAACTCTTTAGCGTTGCCTAAATCACGGCATTCCCAGCATGCCATAAATTTGGCCTTCTTCTTGTCAACAAAGGACTTATTTGGTCCAAGGAATAGCACATCATCAACATAGATAATAGCTATCACGTACTCACCAGTTTCTTTGTCTTTACAGACAAAGAGTCCTGCATCAGATGAAAGGCATTTAAAGCCCATTACTTTCATGGAAGAAGTTAGCACTCTCCACCAAACCAGAGCAGCCTGCTTCAATCCATATAATGCACAGTGTAGTCGTAACACTTTGTGTTCCTGACCTTTGACTTTGAAGCCATCGGGTTGTTCCATATAGATCTCTTCTTGAAGTTTGCCATATAAGAAAGTGCTCTTCACATCAACAGCAGTGATGTACCAGTCTTTCAGTGCTGCCAGTCCTAACATCATGCAGACAGTTTCAAAGCGCACTACTGGAGAGAAGATCTCATCAAAGTCAACACCTTCGACCTGGGAGAAACCCTTAGCAACAAGTTGTTAAAACAGCTAAGTGAGGTGGGGATCTGAGGGAGCAGATATAGCGAAGCTAGATCAAGGGCAAATCTGAAGACTAACCCAAAACCCAACAAACACCACAAACAACAACCTCAGAAGTGGACTATGTGTTTAGTTTTGCAAGGACTGGTTCAATGTTGATCGAAGGTTCCGTCCATAGCTTAAACTGCACGAAAAGTGCTAAGTTCTGAAGGTAAAGTTCTCATATTCTCTTAAGTTCAAATCCTGCCAGAGGCTCTGACAAATTTGGTCTTTTTATAAGGTTTTTATTGTATTGGTTATGAGGGAGATAACAAAATAGAGACACCAGATATGTCCTAAATGCTAAGAAACCCACAGTGAACTACTTCAGAAGTAAAACCGTTCCAGTGAACATGAATGTACTATCCTCAGAAGCTCAACAGACAGTGACTGGCCCCAGTGGACTCAGCCTCAGCAGAACAGATAGCGACTGGCCCCAGCGGACTCAGCCTCAGCAGACAGTAAACTACTAAGTCGTGACCCCAGCGGATCTTCAGAATGACTCAGACAGCCTTAAACAGTTCAGCAGTTCAGACAGTGAGATTCTAAACACCAATGCAAAGCACAGGTCTCTTTATTAGGTCTTGTTTCTCTCTATGAAGTTAGCTCTTCCACTGACTGGCCTCTAATGGCACAGTGGCAGAAATAGTGGGTTTTTCCTTCCTATGAAGTTAGCCCTTCTGCTGTCTGTCCTCTAATGGTGCAGTCAGCAGAATTGGTGGGTTTTTCCTTGAGGATTCTTCATGAAAACCTCTGGCCTTATATACACTACTGCTATAAAATATTATTTACTCATACAGTATTTTCACTATTTGTACTATATCTAGGCAGTATAAGGAAAGATTGCCTTTCCTGGGCTATTGGGAGAGAATTTGTGTATTATTCTCTGCAGGTGAATACTCCAACTAGGATATATCTGATTGCATATCTCAGTTCTGAGGTCATGTTGCGCAAGTATTGCCTGCTTCTTTGGAAACACACTTTACCAATTTATCTTATGCACCATTTGGTGTCTCTCTGCATCCCTGTCCTAGATCATGGGTCCACACTAGTCTCTGCTACTGCCTTAGAAGTGTTTCTTACTACTTCAGCCAGTTGATAGTCATTCTTCAGCAGAATACTTTCATCTGCTTTGTACCCTTTCCCTATTTCCATAGTAGCACATGCAGCTCAGTAAGGGATATTGTAGCTCATGTGTCTTCTCAGAATTGTTGCATCCTCACAGATGAGTTTGCCGACTTGTCTGAGCAGTAATTTTCAATTCCTGGGTTATCAGCTATGCTCCATGTGGTCCATCCAACCCTGAATGCTCTTGTTTATCTTTTAACATCGGAGTCACTTCGTACTCCTGGCAGCTCTCCTATATATTCCTACTGCTAGTACTCATTCTGTATAGCAGAAGAGACTCTGTGGTTCTCGTTATACTTCTTTAGCCACATTATATAGTTTTGGCATGGGCAACTGCTGTTGCCGAAGTAGGCTAGTCATACTTCTGATGCCTCAGAACTCTCTGGGTGACTCTTATCATGCTCAGGTACAGCACCACACAACCAGCATGCTGTTTGTCAGCTATCTGATGTGCTTAGCAGCCATCCTGCGGTAGTCTCTGGAACTTCGGAAGTCGCTTCAGATCTTCCTGTTCATTATCTTGTTGTCGAGTAGTTGACTTCCTACTTGCTCATTGTTTTATTCCTCCTTCCATCTTGCTCTTGATCGACCTCAGCACTGGTCAGTGTGGGAAACAAACGTTCTCGCCACTTCTGCAGATGCACAGGCTTCCTACAGTTTTCAGAAGTATGCCCTGGCTCTCTCTTGTTCATAGTATATCCTTTATCATGAATATAGCAGATTCTGGTTGCACCTAGTCTTTTACTAGCAGATTGAGCCTCTCTCTAGTACTCAATTTCCTTACTTCTGCAGCTAGAATATCTGCAGAAGTTCTGTAAAATTGCTTAAACAGTGTAATTCACATAGGAGGCACGATATCGTGCTTTCTTACGATCATCAGATTTGACGTCGAAGACCCATCAGTTTTTGATGGCTTTGCGACCTTTAGGACAGTCAACCAATTCGAAGACTTTGTGCTTGTGAAATGCCTCTAGTTCTTCGTGGCAAGCAGCCTTCCATTTTTTTTGCTGCTCTAAGGGCAAGCGTAAAATGTCACAGAGAGTCCACTCTTGTACATTGGACCTGTTTGGAAGTTTGTCATGAAGTGGAATTGTGGAATTCAGCAAATAAATCACGAAGCCTACTCCCCCTTCCTGGGCTAGTTGTACAACCAGAGTTCCAACCTTATCAGCAGACTGTTGCAGCTCAGGGGCAGAACTTGGTCCAGGAACCTTATTCTGTTGATTTTCCCCTGTGGGATAGCACATTGGTTCTTTATTGCCAGTAGGTTGCTGCCATGTTCTGACTCGCTCAGACTGTTTCTGCACAGCAGAAGGCTGGGTTGGGTTCTGTGAGTCCCCATAAATACTGCTGGGTTGCTTAGTGCCCATTCAGTTGCACACAGAACACTGTGGTTGTATAACCAGTGGCTGGTTCTGTTCACCTTCATTGCCTGAAGGCGTTGGTGACCTGGGTGGCATAACCGTCGGATCTGGTTCAGGATTGTCAAGGTCCTGAGGTGGAACACTGCCTTCATTATCATCATGATTGGGACCAGATCTCCTAGAAAGACTTGGGGATCGGGATCGATAGTGAGAGGAAAAATCATCATTATCGTCTCCTGCTTTCAAAGGAATGTTGGGATTTTCACCCAATTTAGATGGTTTTTCTCCAACAGGAGTAAATCCACGAGGTTTGGTATCAGGACATCTCAGAAACATCGTTTCATCAAACAGAACTGTCGTTGCCTTGAAGATGGAGTTTGTACTCTGCATAAAGAGGTAACCATTTCATGCCATCTTGATAACCAATAAAAGTCATCATTTCTGCTCGAGGAGCAAGTTTATTCTGACAATGTTCTTCAGGCAAATAGACGTAAGCTCCACAGCCAAAGACTCGAAAGTGAGAGACATCAGGTGCTTCACCATGTAACATCTCATATGGAGTCAACCAGCATAGACACTGGGAAGGAGTGTGATTGTAGAGATGCACAGCATGTAAAACCGCAAATTCCCACCAGGACTGTGGAAGACATGCATCAAGGCGCAATGCCTGAGCTTTCTCAATAACAGTCCAGTTAAAATGTTCAGCGCAACCATTTTGTTGAGGAGTATATGGTACACTCTGCAGAACTCAAATCCCATTTTCCTTGAGTACATCATCAAATTCATCTGACTTGAACTCTCCCCCTTCATCAGAAATCCATTCCTGGACTGTTGAATTGAATTGCATTTTAACCATTGCAAGAAAAGTTCTAAGTGCAGAGATGGCATCAGACTTTTGCTTGAGAAGCGTAGTCCACGCATGGGAAGTATGGTCATCAATGAAAGAGATGTAATATTTATAATGGTGATAGGACTCAACGGGAAAGCTTTTGAGATCAGAATGTATTTTCTGGAAAGGTCTCGTAGCCCGGGTTTTCGAGTCTGGGAACAATTTTGAATGCATTTTACCTTCAGCACAGCCTCAACAAAGGGGTGAACCTTTTGGGTGCTTCTGAGGTTCAGCGGGAAAATTTCTCATATGCTTTCGAGCTTTATTTAGGGCTTTATCAGATGGATGTCCGAAATGCCTATGGTGGATTTCGTAGTCAGCGTTGTAAACAACTGACTTGGCCAATAAATCATCAACTGAGGCTTTCTGTGAATGAACCCAAAAAATGGTCTGGCCAGGATGGTGTGGATAAGAGACAAGCGACTGACGTTGCGAGTTTGTACCAGGGTAGAAGGCAAGCTTTTTCACAGAACCATGAATTACTTGACCTCCTTGTAGGAATTCTCCCAAAGACACAAGTCTTATAGATAATTGTGGAATGTAATAGACAGGATAAAGATGTGTAACATGCTCTTCAAGTTTACCATCTTTCCCTTCAACACTGTGGCTGATAAACATCATGCCTTTTCCCTCAATAGAAATCGGAGCATTCTTCGAAGCAGTTTGTACAGATTGCTTTTTCTTCAAAGGTTCATATTTGGCAAAGTCATTTAGATCGAATGTGAAGTGCACAGAAGCACCAGAGTCAACAATCCATTCTTGTGATGATCTCTCAGGTCTCTTTCCTTTACACTTGGTACAACATGCAAAATGTTCATTCAAGAAACTACAGAACTTAACAAGCGAAGCAAGATTATTCTGTTTATGTCTACACTTAGATGCTAGAGTTTTGCAAAAAGTGGACAGCATGTCAGTGTCAGAAGTGAGACTGAGATAAGGGACTTGCCAATCACTATCCTCGATCTGAGATCCAAGGCTCACAGAGTCCAAGTAATCATCCTTGTCAAGGCCAGCGGCATCTGCAATGGAGTCATCAACATCCTCATCATCCATGATCCAATCAGCCTCTTCCATCTCAACATCAGGAGTGATGCTACGGAGCCTCTTGGGGGAAGGAGAACAACTAGGATAGTCATCATCCAAGGTCCACTTGGATGAGGAGGCCTGCAGCTGTGGAAGTTGAGCTTGGGCAAAAGAACGCTCAAGGCTTTCCAAGTTATGCGCATAACCCCGTTGTCCCAAACACTCAAGCATGTTGCGAGCATTACGAGTGTTCCTGTAAGGAGGAGCATATGGCTGTGAAGTGCAACCAACGAAATGTTGTGCAGCATGTGGATCGGTGACTCTAGCATCATAGGGATGATGCACAGATGGTGTGAGAGGAGGTGGTGGTGATGGTGAATGAAGGTGGGAAGCCAGAGAAGCAGAGGCTATGTGGGAATGACCAGGATCATCATAAGACTTACGATCCTTGCGTTGCTTTCCAGAGGCCTTGCCACGCTTAGTCTTTTTTTGGTGATTTCCTGATGAACTGTTCCCATTACTGGAGTTCTTGCCAGAGTCTCCACCAGAGTTCCCACCAGAGTTGCCAAAATTGCGAGTATGCTGCTGCTGTCCAAACTGGGGGTCCTTGCACTTTTGCTTAACAGCTGAAAGGCGCTTTGCAATAGCACCACCAGACATGGTTTCATACTCAGTCTGGATAGCATCTTGGATGATAGAAACGTCCAAGTCATTTGTGTCCCAGTTCTGGAGACAGTGGCTGACAGCATGGTCCCATTTCTGGGGAATGGCAACAATGAGCAACATTGCTTTGATGAAGGCGGGAAGTGGCAGGTCATTCAGCTCAAGCCTCTCAACCATATAATCAAAGCAAGCAAACTCAGGAAGAGGGTTGTCACCAGAGAGCTTGAAAGTGATGAGCTTCTTGAAGTAGCCAAAGACAGTGACAGCACTGGCAGTACCATACTTCTCCTTGAGAGCAGCCCAAGCATCTTTAGCGCTCTTGTCTTTGATATACTCGCCGACAGTCAAGGAGACGGACAAAGTGAGACAACCAAGAGCACGTTCCTCATACTTCTTCCATTCACGAAGCTCTTTCGAGTACTCCTTCATGTCCTCAGGAGAGACAGGAGTAGTGACAGCACTGTCACCTTTGCCAATGGTGATGGGTTGCGGCTGCATCAGTTCTTCCTCGTCACTGTTAAGGTGGCCCCAGAAGCCAGACATCATAGAGTAGGCCTTGAACAGAGAGGAGAAGACCTGCCAGTCTGTACCATCAAACATCATGAGGATGTGAGTCTTGAGACTGTTGGCAGAGGACATGAAAGAATAATATCTAGTGATAACAACAACAAAGTCAGCATAAAGTGAAACAATGAGCAGCCATGATAGCGCTATGCACAATGCCGACATGTCATTGACAGTGTCAAAGGGTATACATCTGCTGTTGAGAACAACAGGCAGAACTGGGGCTGTCAACAATGATAGCAGCCTTAAAGGTGCTTAGTCATTGAAGCTAGCAGCTATAAAAAGTGCTTTGCCGTAAAGGCTAGTGGCTCCGAGAAGCGCTTTGCCATTGACAGCAGCAGCAGCCAAAAAAGGCACTTGCCATTGCCTGCAGCCAAAAATAGCGCATGTCAAAAAATACCTCCGGCCCGTGGGCCGGGGCCCATAACCTGTAGAGCACGGCGTGCACTATCAGTGGTAGCTGTTGTGGGAGAACTCACCTAGTGATAGTTAGACATAGCACACACATGAAGTAGATAGTAGGAGCGAAAAAGAGGTATATTCTATAGTGAGACAAAGTCCTTATATACTAAGTACACAGAGTAAATACCAAGAAATACTAAGAAATAATAGTGGAGCGCTCGCGCACTCATCCGGTACCTACTCGGTCTGACTAAGAATCACATGTGATTCAACAGATTGCTCCCTCGAAGTCCCAACCAACTGAGCTCATGTTTTCAAGCAATACAAAGTTCCCGCTACTGTTTACAGTAGAGGGTTTGTTTACTTGTAAACAATTACCATTCCCACTACTGTACAGTAGTGGGTTTTAACCAGGGTTTCAAAAAGCTATATCGTCAAAATCGACCTGTGCACGTGATAGATTGGTCAGCTTTCGTAGCACAGGCTTGTTCCCGCAGCAACTCGGGCTTCCGCTCCGTTGCTGCGTTACATATTATTGTGGACTGATACTCGCTGCATTAAATATCATAGGAGATGATTGATTAATATATCGTTCTGAATGTGTTTTGTGGTCTTGTACATATGGTGTTGTGTTGCCATGAGAATTCAAAGTGGTTTCTCTGAGCGCTCCCATGGTGGTTGGGTTCTGTAGAACTTTCATGATGGTATCAAAATGCCACACACTTCATGCATCGGTATACTCTTATTAGGCACATACAAGTATATTGGTGTTGTGCATGTTTTACAAACCTGGTAAAGACCACTATTTTTGCATCTTTATAGAAGTAATATACCTACTAAGATTTAGTATAAAGGGATAATATTAGGACTAGAGTGAGCCCACACTGCTAGTCAAAGCCAGAGATACAAGTTCGAGAAGTCAATGAACAGAGAGAGTACTTCATGCAGAGCAATCTGAAACATGTAGGACTGTGTGAAGTCAGCAATTTCAAACCTTTGAACTATTAGGCCTCTCTACACTTCTAGACTCGCTCTGAGCAACCAAGGGACTTTAACAAAGCTTTATTATTTCCTTCATTGAACAAGACAACAGATTGAATAGGCAGAAATAGAACAGAACCCTAGGACCGTAACTTCATGAACTTAGAGCAACTTAGAAAAATGTCTTAGTAAGAACACAGAACTAATCAAAGCTTGTCCTACAATATTACCAGAATACTATTAGACAATTGAGCTGATATCTGAAGGGATAGAACACTACAGAACTATCTGCAGGCTGTAGATGGAGGCAGATAGGAAATATGGAGTGATCAGAGAGTGATTGATGTTCCAGGAAGCTCTAGAGCGCTGTCAACTCTATTCTGTACTCTGGATATTCCTTTAACAGAGGCTTGGCTGCAGTATCATTGACTCACTTGGACTGCATGAGGAGAATGAGTCAGGATGTGAAAATACTCCCAATACTAGTTTGTGTGTAAAACTATAATCCAGTGATCCAATTAGATGCACCCCACTCAATTTTGTATATTTGCAATGAAACTCACCCAGATTAAGAAGTTCTTCACCCCAATTCAGCAACAAGTAGTTATTGGACATTAAAACTCATTTCCAAATGATATATTTATTATCTTATTCTGTCTTGAGTATATGAAACCCATATGCATATTTGTATTCAGTAGTTAGTACTGCCCCCAAATAGCTGGAAATCTCTAGCTTAGACCTCCCTGGTATTTGTCCAGTGGAATCAACCCCAATTTATCAGATCTTAGAATTTGCCCCCCCCCTCTGTTCAATTTTTGGATGGAAGGGAGTGCTGTGGGACATGCAGAGCAATTGTACTATTTTGCACACCTGTTCTCCCACACACAAATCCATTAACATGGAGATGAGAATATCCTCTTACCCTTCAATATCACTACCCTGTTAAGAGTGGGAAGTTCACTGTAGATAAACTGAGAATGTACCATTCTATGGTATGGAGCTAGACTATTCCAGACATCTTGTCTCTCCACACATATATCAAGATTGGTTGGATCTATATCCTAGCAATCTGAAATCTGAACCTTAAGGTATACATTTAGCTCTTATTGTAAACCTCTCCCTCAAAACACATGAGTGGGCTGAGCTGATCATCACATATATTGTTCTTACAAGATCCTGAGACAAAGTGGAGTAACAGAGTCCCTTGGCAGTAGGATACACTCAACAGTATTTGCATAGACAGTGCATGTAGTTTGTGTAGTGATGTTCATTCATGCAGTATGTTACCATGTGGTCTGAAATTTAAAAATCCATTGGAATCAGCATATTTGAGTTTATTGACAAACTAATGCACCAAGCTCTGATACAAAAGAAATGCCATTTGAATTAGGGCATCAGTCCTTATTTGATATTGAATAGCTTCAGAATGGCACACAGGGATTGCCATTTTCTTTGATACCTATATGCTAGCTGACTGATGTCAGTCCCAATCACTCAGAAACCACAAAATGAGTTGAAAGGTAGTGCATTATAGTGGTAGAGAGATTCACCTTAGAATTAACAGCCAAAGATGGAACATAATTTAGAAAAGTAATAAGGACAATCATTGGGTTAGATCCAAGTATAAATGTTAACAATCCATACCTGACCTTGATGTGGTGCAGTTTCTCTATCACTATATGTAACTACTCTAGCATTCTTTCACAATGTGTGGTGCTAGTAAAATGAAAAGTCTGACCTGGGTGGAAGGAATGTTAATGAGATCTCAAGAGTTTGAGGCACCTGGAATCTTGTGCACCGGTGAAATGTTCTCGGAAGGGTATTATTGAAGAAACAAAGTGCAAATGGACATCAACTTATAATTCAACTCAGGAATGCTTTACAGAAGCTTCCAAGCCAAAGATGGACAAAGGGAAATGGAAAAGAAAGTGGTTTGGGAGCTTAGTAGCAGTGGAGTGGGATAGGTTTTCAGATCAGAAAGCAACTTTGGGAGGCAACTCATTCCAGTGAACTTGTATCCTCCTTAGGTTAACTCAGCAGTGTTAACAGACAGTTTAGCAGCAGACAGACGAAGACTCCAGTGAGCCAACAGTTCAGATCAGACAGTAAACAGTTCAGTGAACCATGAGGTTTGATTCCTAGTTAAAAACTGACAAGTTGCTAATTAAGTTCTATTGTCTCTCTCTAGAAGCTAATCCTGAAGACAGTCTGCAACTTTTCACAGTGCAACTTGTGCTTCCTGAGGGCTCACCTTTCACTCTAGCCTTAGGACAATTCCCCAGTAATTGCATGTGATCCTTCAGGAAACCTGCAGGCTTATATACCCGTCAGCTACATAATTTAATACAAACTTGGAATTGTCATTTTATCCTGGCTACCTATGTAGTTTATCTTTGCATATTGCCTTATAAGTACATTATCGAGAGAGTTTTGACATTAATCTCTGCTATTTCACCTGGAGAGGACATTTGTAGGTCCCAAATATCCTCCCAAGGTGTGTCAGCAGGGGGAATACCCAGGTTATCACTAAGCACATATGCACCCATGTGGACCCACAGTTGTCCTTTTGTTCTGCACCTGATAGGGTTCTCATGTATACATGTGGGTCCCCTCAGTGTTCATCTATCCCCAGTACACCTCTTCCCTTCTCCAACTGCCTCCTGAGCTTATATCCTGTTCTTCCAGAGTACCCTCAGAGGGGTAGGCTGGACAGCAGCTGAAGGGGTGTACTAGTATAACTCTTTTCCTATGCTCTCACATTGTTTCTCTAGGTTTAACCATGTGGGTCCTGAATTGGGGTCACACAGCAGTGGTTAGCCAAGTCAGCTTCCAGAGCATTGGTCAGCGATGTCCATTCCTTCAGATACCATTTGGGTCAGTCTTTCAGAGGCCTCTTCTTAGTGTGTTTTTTTTTAAATTCTATGTTCTAGGACCCTTCTCAAGAGGTGTCCGCCATTGTCAACAGGTCCTATCCTCTTCTTCAAACATGCTCCTGAGGCCAGTCCCTAGGTAGGTTGTACTTTAGGAATATCTCCATATAACCCTTAGCAATCCTTGGAAGGTTGCCCCCAAAGGGCTTTCAGCCAATCATCCCTGTGGCTATGTGTAAGCCTATGGGTCCCAAATTGCTGACCCTAACAACCATCCTCCATGGATAAGGTCCATAGATGTAGATTGCCATACATTGCAACAGCTTTCGGATCTTCAATTCAGAAGGGAGCTCTGTCAGGAGTCCCTTTCCACAGCCAGGGCCATTGGATTTTGTCTATCTCAGCTGCCTCAGGAGGATTTGTCCAAAGAGTCACATGTCTTCCTTGGCAACTTCCGATTCTGAATGTTCTCCATGGACAGTGCCTCCCAAGGCTTTGACTACTCATGAGGGTGATCCCCTCAGTTCATGAACTCTGGCAGGAGTTCCACTGTCATGTGTATTCAATCTTCCTAGCCTTCTTAAGTACCTTACTAAGGTCTTCCAGTTCAGACATTACATCTTCCTTCTAGCCTCATCTTCACCAGATCCCTTCCCAGGACCTTACTATCTCTTTTGATATACTGATTCTATAGCCTCAGTGCCTCTTCCAGTAGACATAGTCTGTCCAAGCCAGTACATAGAACCTAACCAACCAGATATACTCAGAGTGAGGATGGTCTTTATTCAAAAATGGGGTTACAATGTAGTTACATCCTCTACAAGTCAAGTAGAAGGACTATTAGTTGATTAATCTGAGGATTTGAGTGGCCAATGGCCCTTCAAAAGTGAGAAAATTTGATTACTTACCCCCCCTGTCATCATCCTACAACACTCAGTCTGGTATTATTGGCAGACCTATATCATTGATTTGGGCACTTGGTAGTTGGTACAAGAGGAATCATATACATAAATGACAGTGATGAAGAAACAGGAAGTTTAGAGTACTTATTATTGACAAGAACCACCAATCAGCACTCTATCTGCACCCATCCGCACCCTTCTGCACCCACCCAAGCCCTTCTGCACCCATTATCTGCACCCATATTTGCACTCATCCGCACTTTAAGGGGTGTGGGTGTGGGTGCAGAATTATTATTGCTCCCCTATACATGGCGAGGCATGATTTTCTAAGACAAAGTAAGAGCACAATTATTTAGTTATACAATAAATACACAGCAGAAAAGACTGAGCCCGGGTGATGTCTTATTATTAGCATTTGTCCCAAGCAGGGGAGCCATCTCACAAGGGATCCTGTCCCAAATTTTCTTCTACATTTTGGCCAACCTTCAGCTGTTAATTCTAAGGTGAGTCCTTCTCCCATTGTAATACTCTATGTGCTAGCTCACTCTGTGTTTTTTTGTGTGATTCAAAATCTCTGGCTTTTGACCTAGAGCAATAAGTTATCTCAGGTGGCATGTAGGGTATATTGGTGAGGTGGTAGTCATAAGTGAGGAACTTCATTGAAAACAAATAAGTGATGCACACTCCTGTGTTACCACACCTCAAAGACATATGGGTACAGCCCTGTCATGTAGAAAACTATCCAGATCTGAGTGTGTACAAAGGGAGAAAAGAGGCTGGTGGCTTCAGTTTACAGCCTCACATTATCTTTGGTACAGGGGTTTGCACATGACTGCTTCTGGGGCTCAACAGATTCTGAAGAATGGGTTGACCTGCTCAATGTCTCAGTTCACTTGGTATCTTTTGTGTAAGACAGCACTGAGTAAGCAGTAGACTAGAATCTATTATTAGCATTCATCCCATGCAGGGGAGGTCATTTCGCAAGGGAAGGACCATATTCAATTAGGTATACATTTGTGGTCATATCAAAAATATTGAAGAAGAATGGTTCAAGAGTTCTAATTCTTTACTCTGACAGGGATCAGCCATTGTAACAATAAAAAACTGAACTCTCCTACATATGTAAACCTTACACTTGGCCCTAACCCACTGATTGCTCCCATTACCTATTTACATTATGTCCCACCTTCAGCTGTTAATTGTAAGATGAGGCCCACTACCACTATAATGCACTCTTAACTCACTTCTGGGTTTTCTACAATCAGGAGTCACAAGGCGAAGCTGACACCAATAGGTAGCGAATAGTGGTGCTGGAGACGGCGGGAATGGCTCCATCTGACTATACTTCTGCGTGTGGGATCGATACCTGACTTTTTTCTGTATAAGCAAGCCTCAATTGTTTGTCAGATATAATTCATTCTACAATCCAGATACTTAAATACTATCTGGTGTATAGTTCACCAACGAAACAACGGTGATGCGCCGGCGGAGAAAAGAGACGCGGAAGCATTCTCAGAACTTAGATTGTTGATAGCTTGCTGTGAGCCAATTCATGTCGCACGATGTCGCAACATCAATCTCCAGCACGGACACGACCCGCCTGCAAAAAAGTGTGGAATGCCGGACTGACACGCTTTTTAGCGCTGATAGCCGCGGTCTAAAGCCTGATATGGAGCCTTCAAATTGATGGGACCCCGGAAACCAAAGGGTACTTGGTCGCGTTGCTTTGGAAGTCGTGCCTGATGTTTTGAAGCAGTAGTACCAAGATCTTGCCCTGAGGGTCTCTTCACTGCCTGGTAAAAGAATGATTGTTCTGGTGGTTTCTGTAGCCTTTCGAGCTTGAGGTTTTTGGACTGAATAAATTTAAAATGAGCTTGAGAGTCTAATTTCTGAAATGAACTCCCTTACATTCACATGAGTGGCTCACAACTGTACGGGCTCGTTGTTATTGACCACTACTTGTATAAGCATATGAACGCTCCGAATTTTGGCTTTTTCAAGTCTATTGAAGCTTTGGGACTTTGTTGATTTCTTCCAAATGGATATTAGATATTAGACATCTTACTTTTGCATAAGTAACTTTGGCATTATTCTAGGCTGATTTCATCTTATATTTGCATGAGTCACCATGTGGAAAGAGAAGACTGGGTGTGTGCTACCTATTAGTGGGACCAATTTACCCACCAGTCACCCACTCATTTACTTCAGAAAAAAAAGAATCAGGGGCAACAAGTTATTTCAAACTGAACTCGATCTAAGTATCACTATACTGTGCCATTGCCAGGCAACTTCAGCTTCTGGATCTCAATTCCCTGCCTGCCCATCATATGAACCACTCCTATCCTCTTCATCAGGGCTGCAGTTGCACCACACATCAACCATATTCTCATTCCACATCACATCATTTTCAGCTCCAAGGCCTCCATTTGCATCCACTCATGTAATACTCATCATCTTGATCAACTAGCAGTGGTTGCAAGTTCTCCAACTCTGAGCCTAGGCAGACAATCATCTTCCTGTCCTGATTGTTGGTCAAATAGTCCTCCTCTTCTTCCTGGTTATAGTCATCAAGTTGGAAATCTTTCAATGTGGGAAGCTGCTCTAAATGCTCAAGTAGGTCCACTGCCCACACATTCCCCTGTGTGACTTCAGGCTTATTGAGCACATGCACACATGTACAATAAGGATGGCAAAGCCATTTAGGACAAGCTCAAAATCCTCATGGTCAGGTGGTGCCCACACATTTTCTACTGCTTTCAAATTTGAATGTGAGTGTAGAGCCTCAATAAGAATGTAGGCAACACCTCAACAAGTCCACTATCATTACCATACTATAATCCAGAGAAATGTTCAATACTTAAATTTGCAGAATGGCTGAAGATACGTCAGTTGCAGGTAGGCTAGATCGTCATCGGTGAAGCAAGGAGCCAGTACTGTATCTGTATCTCAAGAGCGGGGTAGATTGCCCCTGGTACTGAAATCGGTATACTCGTTATCAACAGATCGGATCGATGCTAAGCAGTGAGTTATGTTGTGCTTCTTCTCTTTTTACTTGTTGCTTACCTTACGTTTGCATGAGTTACTGCCAGAGGTCGGGAAAGGGTGGCCAGAGGCGTGAACACTGTAAAGTGCGACCAGTACGCCCGGTATCCTGGGTCCATGATGCCAGGTTGATGGCTTACCCGTGGCTAGACTGATACCCGAAAAGCATGTCAGTCCGGCCTTCCACTAAAAAGTTCATGCTCTTTGTTTGACCGTCAGTTGTTATCTCCAATAACGCGACACCAAATGAGTCCATATTGCGTGAGGGATACTTCCCAGATGAGGCAAAATGACTTATGGTCCCCTTACACGTGGCAGTTCATCCCGATGGTACGCTAACCAGGTTTGGATGAGTAAATCAGTTGGTTACACATTACACTGATGCTGATGGCCATTTCCTGAGTGTCAATGTTGTGTTGTGATTATTCGGGTGGTTCACAATCTTCATTACCTGGTAACAAACTCAAAATAGACTCCGCCGCGGCTTTGATGGTTGATTCAATTTTTGTTTAGGATTATCTTATAATATGACTAAGTCACGCTCGCACTCAAATCTGTTTCAGAGAGACTGAGAGGATGGGAGTCATCATCGCTAACTACAGACCTTGAACGGGGACCAATTATGAAACTAACAGTGTTTGCAACAGTGATTAGGCTTTTGGTTAGTGCAGCTAAATTTGCAGAACATCCAGAAGGCAATGAAATCAGACAGATATTGATGAAGATGGACGTTAAGAGATACCAGAACAGGAGATACCTTGATCCCCTCATGGTATTTATACCCAATACACCTCCTTCTCCTCTCAACCTGCAATTCAGTGTAGAAAATGGGGTGGTATCGAGTACTGTGTGTTATTTTACCATCTGTCCATTGACGTTGTCACTGAACAAAACTCCGATCTGTAGGCATATCCTCATTTCTGGGTGTCTGGCCTCTACACCAATTTTGATGGTCCCACCCCCTGCTTCTGTTGTTCCTGGTGGACATCCCACCTCTTCTAACACTTCTCTGGGTAGTCTAGATGAGCCCTACAAAATCCACCCCATAGCACTTGACAGTACGGAAGAAGGATACCCACTTGTGGAGACCTCAAGAGTTGAATCGGTTTTCACTGCCATCCTTATAAGATTCACAACGTTTTCCGGGCTCAACCAAATCACCGCAAGTGATGGAAGAACTATACCGCTCGTGCTCCAAGTCGCTGTTACTAGTGTCGGTACTACGTTTTTCGACACAGTAGTCACCGACACACCTATCATCACCATTCCAGCAACTAGCACAGCTAAATCGTACGTTTACATATAGACCGTTAGACCCCTTTCGCTTCTCTTACCCTTACTTCACCAAAGCCCGCCGGCACTTACCAGTGTCCCCGAGGATCCGGTCAATCCCTCCAGACCTTCGAAAGATTCCAAGCCTATAATCATCGCCTTCACCATTGCTGGTACTGCTTTGACTTTTTTGCTGGCCTTCTTTATCTTCCTTTTCGTTCGTCGGCGCCGGAGGTTTACTCACGATATCAGTAAGATTTGGTTGCATTTGATTCAAAATATTATACTAACAATTGATGCAGACATGACCCCGTTTATTGACCCAATTCCACCTTTCCTTTCGGACGCAGATGCATACTTGGGAATCAAGAAACAAAAGTCTCGTATGATTGGACACAAACAGCAACTTGAACGACAACCGGAAGATCATGAACAAGCATCTCAACATTCCCGCACAGATTCAATGACCTCCATCTCTGACTCGGATAGAACTCAGACGACTGACGAAGACAACATTAACCTCGTTCTTCGTCGCCAGCTAACTATTGTAATGCAGAGAATAGCGGTATTAGAGGGGGAAATAAATCCACCTCAGTATACTTCCACCCGTGGCAGTACCATTGTCCAATGATATAGGGAGGTCTGACGCTTGTAGGAACAAGATACAGCTAGTTAACAATTCAAATATTTATCTTCCAGTTGGAGTACCGGATGTTCTAGACAAAATATTGTACAGAAGGGGAGGAATAGAGTGAGGGAAGCGAATAACGCTCACAAAAAGCAAATATGGAACCCAGAATTATTCTTTATTGGACGTAATATCAATGTATTCTCCGTCACTTGGAGGGGATTGAGAGTGGGCTTGAAGGAGATCCTATTTTGGTTGGGAAAAGAGTTCTCCTGCTGCAGTAAGGTGTTGAGGAGACGGGAACAGAATATTTTGCAGCCCATGCCTCCTCCAAACAGAGCCTGGCGTGTTTAGTCTATAACCAAGGGAGTAGATCGTAATGGTTAGGTGTAAATCACGTTGATCTATCCGACCACATATCAGATATCTGATATGCCTGTAATTCAAGGACCCCTTATGATCTTCATTGCCTAGAAACCAACTCAGAGTCTGGGAACACCAATAGGCTGCCCTTATGGACGTTCCAATCACTTTAAGATGCAACCAACTTGAAGGAAGGTCGTCATTTTGATTGAATTACACGCGCTGCACTCTATACGCGAATAGTTCACAAGCACCCCAATCAAATGCCGTCCTGGCGTTGGTTACTCATCAAGATCAAACGATGAAGGGATGGGTTTGAGATGGGATCCCAAGGACGCAAACACAACATCGACACTTTAAATGTGTTCTATGGCTCGTCAGTACCGACTTTTTTTCTCTCCTGACCTACAATCCAGAAGCCAGTATACTATATTGTGTGAGTTCTGCCCCTTCAGATTCTTACATGTCCTTATCACTTACCAAGGTTTCGCAGGAACACTCTCATTACTAGTTGTGCTGCATCTCATATGATCCGGCCTCCCGCCTCAGTTGTCCCTACGGGGCATGCAATTCCATTCAATAGCACTGCAACCATATCGAGTGACCCAAACGACTTTGACTCCCACGAACTCCAACTTACGGCTTGGAGGAGAGCCGGGGAAAGGACCTCAGTGGTCGAATCAGTTTTCACTACGACCCTCACAAAATTCTCAATTAGTCGCAGTTCAGAAACTCTCTCCAGTTCCATTTTCGGAGACCATCAGGGGCCCGGTGGAAAAAATCAGGACCATCCCAAAGAATTTCTGGTTCCAATCACTGTTACAAGTACTGGGACTAGAGTCTTTAGCACAGTAATCACAGACACATCCGCCCCGTGAGTATTCAGATAGGTCATTGCATCCCCTTACTCTTATGTTATCAGAAGAACCGCCACTTCATCTACCACTACGTCGAACACCCCAGATGACATCCCCAGCTCATCTACAAATTCAAATCCCATCACCTCATATACTCCGGATGTCATCTCTGGATCAACAAGTACTACACATCCCATAATCATCGGCTCTGCAGTCGGGGGTACTGCTTTTATCATTCTCTTCGTCCTCTTCGTCTTCTTTTTAATCCGTCGTCGTCGCAGAAGAATTCAGCTTAATATTGGTGAGCTTTCTTTGAGCTCTTCAAGTTCCCTAGTCTCAGATCTGACATCATGCCAAACCGTTACATTATGATAGATGCAATTCCCTTCCGTGAAACCAAACCGCCCGCTTACACGGATCTAAAGGAACGAGAACATCTTGAACGGCGGCTGGGCGAGAACGAGCAAGCATCTGAGTGGCGTTCCCGCGCAGAATCAGTTATCCTAGACCCGGATGATACACCCGAGCCAATTGCCGAAGAAGACGCGAACCGTGCTGTTCGTCAACAATTAGCTGTTGTAATGCAGAGGATAGTCGCCTTGGAAGCAGAATTGAAACCACCCGAATATACCTCCGAACGTGGGAGTGGCACATGATTTTTTCAATTTCGATAATGTCTCCAACTACTTTCCAAGTCTACCGGCCGATGTCACTTTCACTTGCGGAAGGATTGCAGCGATGAGGTAAGGGAAATGAAATGGAAGTCATGGTTGGGCGGAGAGCAAGTTTAGGAGGGGAGATAAAGCTACCCGAGTATACATCTTCGCGAGGTTTCCACGAATGTAAAAAGTATCCCGTAAAATCGTTCCGCATGTACAAAACTCATATCTACCAAGTACCGTTTAGAACATACCGGGCTGCCAATAATTTTGGAGTTTTAATTAATATTGTATAAGGGCCTACATTTGCTACTCAATCTCATCAATAAAGGAGTTCAATGGAGAACTCGCAAGATGATCCTCGAGGAAAGGAGGCTGTGAGAGATACGAGCCGAAGGGTGCTACCCACATCGACCTTGATAGCAGAAAACGTTGATTGAGAGCATGGAAATGTGTCCCGAAAATAATGGATAATCGAAGCGAGGATTTCATTACATCCTTCTGGTCTTCAATGCCGCCCAAGCATAATTCTCAACATGATAAAAGAAGTTATGAGAAAACAATCGGAATGACAGGATTATAACCTGTCCCTTCTTCCAACAGCCCAACGGCGCCAAAACCCTAGCTTCGTCGATATCACTAAGTGGTACTCCACTTAATAATGGAGAAGAATTGAAAAAGTGAACTCAATACTCGCGGAGGAAATGCTGGCCACGCGGGGACAAGCTGAAGATGCGCCTTCGAGGGCAGGCGTGGTCTGAGCACAGCAACCGATAGCCAGTGCGCTTCTCCGTTGATCTCCCAAACATATTTGGGGAACTGGCTAAAGGCAGATGTAGTGGCGACATTTTCAACCTGGGGGAAAAATATCACGCGGTTATATATAGAAACGAAGTCGATTCGAAGGAAAACAGGAGAATTAATGAGATACGAGGATAGCCGGACCAATTCGCTGATCCTTATAAGTAGGGAATCGGGATGATTGTTGGATTACTATTGTTATTAGCGACGGAAGGCGTTCACATAAGTCACATGAAACAGCGTAAGTGACAAGGGTTCAAACGTTCAAATTCAAACATTCATGAACATCTGGCACAGGACACAGCCCTCAGAAGATTCCCACCGTCCAGACCTCCTAACTCGAAGAACAAAAGATGGGCCAACCTACTGATACTCAGGATGCCAAGCTTTTGTCATTCTTCAACCACACATCAGATATTTGATACCTTGATGATCTTTCAGAGGGGGCGTTTGAATGATTGACTGATTGTCGTCCACCGGATTATGTTAAGACCGTTCACCCAAGCTTGAGGCACTCAAACGCAGCGGTTGCGAAAAACCTTATCCATGTAAGTAATTGTCTTTCACAAAGACCAAAGCCTTGACACACAGGCATACTCTAGATCTCTGAGCTGTACAGCATTTCAGCTGGATCTGTCCCTCAATTCAGTCACTTCTACTGGACATGCTCTTCATTGAAGAACACTAGCAATAATTCCAGTAATCTATGCGAATTTGAGATTTGTAGGAGTCCAAACACCAAACACTGGTTCGGGCCTCAAATTCGCTACATCATTCTCCCCCTCCACATCAACAAGCGGACATAACAAACACGCCACTTATCGATCTAAATATTCAACTATATCTATACCAGCTTCCTTACTTGTTTCACCACATCTATGAATCTTGATTCTTTATATTATTACATGCATCAGTTATGCTGTCTCGGGAGCATTCATTTTCATGAAGACTTTAACATGTCTGCGTCATCGTTTGACTTTTCCAGCGCCCGAGAGTGTAGCATTCAGATAAGGAGAATAGTGGGGAAGGCGGTCAACACTGTTGGTGTTGAGCTAGTTATGTGTAAACCATTATATGTGCATGCAGTTGAACTGAAAGGTAGAGAGCAGAGATCGGCGTCATGAGGGACGCCGCTACAGGAATGTGGGTCTTGGGTGACGAACTAGCACTTCAGTCCACGCCACTGGTCACATAGTGTGACAACATCAATCTCCATCATGGGTCTCCCAAGGCGTGCGCGGATTATATACATATGTGTAAGCATGCTGCTTACCGATCTCGAGGCCCTCCTGCAGAGGTACCTGGGAGATCCTTATATTGTGCCCAGTAGTCAGCAGTACCGAGGTTTGTGCGGGCGGCCACTGCACTCTCTTTCGACATGTCAACAGTCCGTAAAGCCTCGGAATTCTTGGATGAGAAGTCTAGGCTGTGGGGGAAGGATGAGCAATTTGAATTGATCTGAAACTTGTGATTTTGGACAGCACGTCAAGGGTTTTGTTGATTCGCTCTGACAGCTTGTGTGGAATGATTGATTCGATCATAGTAGTAGGGTTGTTTTGGGAACGCTCACGAGCCACCATCTTCGAGGAACTCATAATCCCGGTAGTTACAACCAACCATATAAGTAATTATAAGTGTCTGTACTCACAAGCAGGTATAATTCAGCTCAGGCTTCCTGTGTCAAGTTTCCTTGACCCTTGATAATCCTCCAAGCTTTGTGATTTGATGTGCGGGCTAACCGGAACTCTTTGATCAGAAGGCGGAGTCAATGGATAGCTGAGTTCCACGGATAAACATCAGATCAACTCCATCCACAGGGCATATATATCCGTTGCAGGCAAAGCCCACACTGATCTTTCTCCTGCTCCCGAAGGTACCAATTAGGAGGCGTAATGAGGCAATATGGGATAGTGTACGACCCATTCCATCTGTGAGCTTCCCTGTTACTGACCAAAGCTTGATGCACAGGTGCAGTCTTCTTACTGCATGTTTGAGCTGCACCGCATTCCCCGCGGTCCCAACCCTCCCTTCTGTTGTTCCTACTAGACATGCTGCTCCATTCAACAACGCTGCGATTATTTCCAGAAATTTACGCGAGGTGAAGGTCCTTGAAGGTCGGCAAGCCTCAGTAACATTGACTCCATCACTCTTCACTTCTGTCGTGGAATCAACCGGTACTTTCTCGGATTCTGCTGGAGCGCCAACTACAGGTACACGCACATTCACAATTGTTGGTACCACCTTCATTCCGGAAAGCACGAGGTACGCCTAAACATGAAGTCACAGACTATTGTCCTCACTCCCTTATTCTGGACTTATCGAAGCTTTGTGTCGGATGGGTCCCCCTCCAGTTCACCATCCAAGAGTATGGACAGAGATCCTATAGTCATTGGTTCCGTTGTCGGGGGCATCACCTTTATCCTCTTCATCGCCCTCTTGATTTTCCTCCTCATTCGCCGCCGTCACCGAAACAGAAGCGAACTGGATCATCACGCTGGTGAGGCTTTGATTCTTCGCTCCTAGACTCATGACTAATTCGGTATACGTGTAATCACAACCGTCATAGACGTGACGCCATTTGTTGAAACAGACGAGCCTGGATACACAGACATAACAGAACGAAAGGCTCATATGATTGGACAACGAGAAATGCTTGAACGGCAATTGGAGGAGTACGAGCATGCGTCTTGGCACTCACGCGAGGATTACAGAACTTCCGTTGTCCCGGCTCCGGATAGTACTCTGGAGTCCATCCGCGAGGACGCTACGAACCGCGCTCTATGTCAACAGTTGGCTATCTTAACACAAAGAATAGCGGCTCTAGAGGTGGAGATAAAGCCACCGCAGTATACTTCTGACCGTGGCAGCAATGCTTGAGTTTACCTGCAGTTTCATGCATTTTGTTTAAAGCACTTGTCATCATAATGAGGGGATTAAACCTAAGTGGATTAAGCATCTTAAAGCAAGTCTGAGAAGAAGACTCACTTGTCCCAAGTTAAAGGTGGTTTAGCAAATTTTAAGCATACTAATCACATCAAGCTGGCTTTAAGCATGTTCAAAATTGCAACCTAAGCAGATTAAGCAAGCTTAAAGCAGCTTACCTATAGCCAGAAATGATATTCATATAAAAATGGTCAGGGATTGAACCAATGACCTTAAGATGACTGAAACTATAGGAAAACAGACACCTTAGACCTCTTCACCATAATAGATTTTGTAGTGAGTTGACATCAAGGGATTATATAGACCCCAAATAAATAATTTACCTAACAGTTCTGTTATTTTTTAGCACTGCTGCTGTTACTAATCCCACGGGGCCAGGGATTACCATGATCAACATCGGCCCTTTATATGACATTGATATGTTAGTCTGTTCATCCATCTCTCGACATGATATCGGAATGCTCTTCTGCTATCATAATAAAAAAGTGCTGGAATGTTTAGGAAGTATAGATGAGACATATTCATTGTTGCCTGCCATTGCCAAACCTTTTATATTTTGGAAGCTGGTGCTCAACCAGGAGTGTGAGTATCAACCCAAATTTACCTTCCTATTCCTAAATCTTTCAGTCAAAGACCAATGTTCCCAAGGATTTGAGCTGTGTGCTGGTGTTCAGCCAAGGTACAAAAAGTAATCTTGACTGTACCCCCACACTGGACCTTATTTACACCTAGCATCCTAATGTAATGAACCATCTTAAGTCAAGTTAAAATGATAAAGACTTGATGGCAGAAAACACTTTAAAACCATACTTGAGATTGGGACTTTATAACTGTAATTTGAGTTGACAAGACTATTAACAAATACATCTGAGTCTGTACCAAAGTGAGTCAGAACAATATCTGAGTCAAACTACAATAAATGAGTCAAACCCATGGATGTGCCTGAAAACACATTAAGCACTTATTTTCACATCTTCCTACCTTCTGATGATACACTGTTAGAACATGAGAATGAGCCAATCAGAATAAAGAGTTTGGAAGTTGGGTGTGATAGGTGATAAGAGTCAGGGACAGGCAATATCTGAACTTCCATGGATGTCAACAGCTCGGGCAACCCTCAGCCCAGGAATTGCCAAAACCAACAAAAGAATCCAGGAGAATTGAGCAGTGGGACCAGATCCAGACCTAATCAGGCTGCATCCATACAAAGTCTTCAGAATAGAGGTTCTGCAGAAACTGATAGGATATTACAAACAGCTCTAATGGTCATATTTTTTACCATGCACTGTTAGCAGACCCATATTCTTTCTCTCAGTTTACCCCTTGTCCCTAAGCCACCAACACTCTATTGTTCATTTTCCCCTCAGTTTTACCATTTTAACCCACCCTTTCTGAGACCATATATGACCTCTCTGACACTTTTCCATGAACCCTGGACACAAACCGGTTTCAATCAAAAAATTGCCACAGCTTCCCAGTTTCCACATCAGAGCTGTCACAAAGTGTGTACTAATTCTTATTTTCCTATGGTCTCTTTTCCTTTCTTTACGATACATGATATTATCCTTGTTTCATCTCTCAAGTCTACCTTCATTCCACTGCTTTCCATTACTTTCCGCTGTGTTCTATCAGTTTCCACATGATACCAGGTCACGACATCATAGGTCACATGCCAGGTAGTATATATAGGATGACTTGTCACCTAGTCCCCCATCTTGACCTCTTTGTCTTGGGACTAGTTGTTGACTGTTGAGCCTCAGCTCCAGTTTTTGTGTGTTCACTACTGGCACTTCACCACAAGAGCTTTCCAGTTTCTTCCCACACCTTTTTATCACCCTCACACATGGTTTTCCTAGGTATCTACACATGTTCTATCCCAGTTCTGACCTTCCTGCATTTATTTTCACTGCATGGCCTTCCCTTATTAATGACTCAAGGCTATTCTAGCTTCCTGGACCAGCCTTCTCTCATTTATTTCACCTTGCAGTTTAACCTTACACTATTTATTACAATTTCCAGTTTTTCTTATTGACTCAGACACATTCTGGTTTGCTTTGGTACAGATTCTAGTATTTAAAGCTCAGTAGATACTGCCTGTTCCTCAGTTCTGATGTTTTTAGTCTACTGTCTTCTCAAATCAAGTCCCAGTTTCAGATAAGTCCTGTTCTACCTTGCAATTGATGCTCATAGTCAAAGCCCTCACCTGCAATCTTACTTCATATCCCAAACAGCATATTCTTTGACTGTGCTTCATAACCAAACAGCACACCAAACCCCCCAAACCCAGACTTTGTTCCAGTCAACAAGACATTGTCCAATCCAGTCAAGGGAAGTTAGCATTCTGTTTTTGAGTCAGCACCCTTTTTGGTTTGACTTGGTAGATGGTTCATTACATCTAGCAAGAAAACAATAATCTTTGATGTGTTTTTGGAGGTGCTAAAGTGGCCCATCTTCTTCAAGTCACTTCTGCCTATCTGATGGCTATCTGTGTTTATGTATTTGTTTAATCATTTGTTCTTTCCCTCGGGACTAACGCCCATGATCTTACTCTGCAGGTTGATATGAATATTGGTGACCATGATAGAGTTTACACTGTCACAGCAGATGATGCCCCTGAGAGGGACCAGTTCATCACCACTTATGCCCTTGTGAACCATACCGGCATCAGTTTCGTCCCGGCTATGCCTATTTCCACTGTCTTGTGGGACACCCGCACTGAGGACCCCAAGGTTGTCCACTCAAACTCTCTTGGTGATGGGGGCATATTTGAGGCTCCATCCAATAGCATACCTGGCATGGCAGGCTTGTGGCTTACAAAACCCCCAATTCGAATGTGTACATGATCCTGCTCTCTGTGAAGCCATATTACAACGTGTACAAAATACACAAAGGTGTGAAATGACAGAAAGTTTTGGATCCGGAGCCTCTTTGTAACGCGCCATACCTAGATCAGTAGCTAGTTCCCACGAATCCTCACATGATCTTACCTGTAAAATTTCCTTCTCCTTCGAATCCCTTCTTTTCTTATCTTCTCTCATATCGCCTACCTTCGCCTTGATAGTACCGTACCCAGAGACAATAATAATAGCTCTGTCTGGTTTACGTTGAGGCATTGGGCCTGCGAGAGAACGATCTTACCCCTCTTACACATTTTTTAAACCTCAGTCTATTGTCTCTGCTTACTCTATCTACTCGCTTTCTCGCTCGACAACCCTCGAAAACTCTCAAAAAAAAA
>MU127949.1:0-76970 GCA_014904975.1 Marasmius fiardii PR-910 | reverse complement strand
GTGGCACAGGAGCTCGGTGTGAAGAGCATCACGTCTGGTATGCCTTTCTCGTTACTTCTCAACCAACAAGACACAGTATCTGACTTTCTTTTTGCTTTAGTTGCGATCGCATACGTGATGCAAAAAACCACGCACGTCTTTCCGATTATTGGGGGCCGTAAAGTTGAACACCTTGAGGAAAATCTCGAAGCGCTCGATATCACTCTGTCGCCGGAACAAATCAAATTTTTGGAGAGCCAAGTGCCTTTCGATCCCGGCTTTCCTCTCTCGTTTATCGTGAGCTTTTTGCAGTTATGCATGTTCATGTAGAGATACATACTTACGAGACGCTTTTAGGGAGACGGAAGTGAACCCTCTATGTTCATGAACATAGCTTGTCATTATCAGAAGATCCCAAATGTACAACCACTTCCTGCACCCACTCTGTAATGGTGTCGGAAGCACAAAACTTGGACCTCTGATGTCGCTTATGCCTGCTGTGCAATGTAGAATGTAACGTATTCGGAAATGGATTTTAATTGTCTTTATAGCTGAATACGCCTTCGTCGTTGTGAGATGCTGAGAGTATGAGTCCCTCCGCCAAGGAGTACGTAGTCCGCACCGTCATCAATTCTTGTCCTGAGACAAGCGTCTTCGGCATGTCTCCTAGAATGCTGGACTGATCTCCTCCGGGATCACTAGCAGAAAATACACTCTTCGTAAAATCTTTACTGTTCAGTCTTCACCCAGTGACTCATTTAGGTTCTCCTGATTTTGCTGCCGTGTTTGAAGTACTATATGTGGGTTCTCTATACAGTACATCGTTCTGGAAGTTGAACGACAACCCGGTCATCCCTATCATCTGGGGGGCTGTGTCAAAGAGTCTACATCACACAACAGTACAACAGGTTACTGAATTCCATTCGATCTACATATTCCGCGAGCGTTCAGTCAAAGTACAATCCGCCGTTTACGCTCATCTATGCAACAGAAGATGTTAACCGAAGTCGGAAAAAAAAAAACGAAGCTGACGTGGCTTACCGTTTGACCTAAGTTACATCAACAATGAGAGAATAATCATGGAAACGAGACGTTCAAAGAGGGACAGCAATAGAGGGTGTAATGATATAGCGAATCAGAGAGGGTCGAGGGAGAATGCAAAGGTAGGCTTACCGGTGACGAAACTTGAATCTTTGGAAGCCAAAAATGAGACTAACGCTGCTACTTCTTCTGGTTTACCCCAACGACCGGTGGGGTTGACGCTAAACTAAGGAGAAATGTAGTATAAGAGATTTAATGTATCGAAACGTGAAGAGGACTTACAGCTGCTTCAGGGATGTTAGGATTCAATTTTCGTGTGTCCGCGACCACACTCCGGCCTGTAAATCACAAAATAGGTGACAGTTCAATGGCGGGAACGGCTTCATGTTTGGGCATGCGTACCCAATTCAGTGTCAGTTATACCTATGGGGTTTGTCATCAATGAAACGAATAGTTAAACTTGGGCAGGATGTAGATCTCACTAGGAGCATAAGCGTTCACGGTTATTCCATGTTGTCCGAGCTCCCAAGCTGTCGAAAGGATGTTCCTATGAGAAGGCCTTACTTTAAACAAAAAGCTTACCAGCACTCTGAGTCATCCCCCTGATAGCAAACTTGGTTGCACAATAGGCCGTGTAGTACGCTGTTCCTTGCTTTCCTCCGACGGAGGATGCACCTATAATTCGGCCTCCCCGACCTTGTTTGATCATTTGGAGAGCAGCATGTTTATAGCAGAGGAAAGTCCCGCGAGAGTTGACGGAAAAGGTTTTGTCCCATTGGTCGGCGGTCACTGTTAACGAGGGACGTTGAGCCCACACTAGGATGAAATTTAAGCAGAGGGGAAGCCCGTACTTTCGGTCATGATACCGATGGAGCAAATGCCAGCGTTTGCCACCATCTTCATATGAAATAATCTGAGGCTCCTGTCAAACATTGTTGATAGGAACGTAACATACAACTTGTAATCCTCCAAACCCTTCGACGACCTTTTCAACCATTGCTTTAACCTCTACCTCACTTGAAATATCGCCTGTAACGATGACTGTTTTCGTTCCTTTTCCTAGGGCTGCTATTTCTTTTTCGAGTTGCTGGAGTTCGGCCTCTTTTGAGGGTAGATCGTTGAGAGCAATGTTAAAACCATCATTCGCGAGACGGAGGGCTATAGCTTTTCCAATTCCTTGGGCGGAGCCCGTTATTAGGCAAGATCCTGTACCTTGGTATTCTGAGACGGACATGGCAAGTAATGAGAGATGGGAAGTAGTGGGGATGAGAAGCAGCATACTCACCTGGAATTTAAAGAATGGGACCGGTTCGTGATTAACAAGACGAGGTAAGGTTGTTGAGTGAAGGAAAGCCAAGCCTGGGAAGGGTTGATTGTTATGGAAACTTGGAGCACCACGCTCGAAACATCAGGGTTGCAATGGACTTACTCTGTAAATTTCGGAGATACGAAGTTGCCTCCCTTGCAGTAATCAGCTGTCAATGGTAAATCCGACATGAATCATGATCAAACCCATGAGCGGGATAACATGTCGAGAACTCAGTCGGATATCAAGACACATGCAAAATAGTAATACCCCTCGGGGAGCGCATCGTGACGGTCCCTGTGGATCCTGATGGAACGAAGAAATGTTAACTCGTCCGGCCACGCCTTATGATGAAATATTATACCTTCGACTTTACTGTCTTATCAAGGCACACAATCATCTATAGGGCGTTGCTGACCCGACTTTTCCTAGGAGATTATTCCGTAACATTTTTTCGCCACAGATGTTTTCTTCTTCGGTGTCGAGGTTGTGAAGTGAGTTACAAAATTGACTCATAACATGTCATCTTCATCTGCATGGCGGAGGGGCATGGCAAGTCGTAACGATGAGTCCAGAACAGATAACCAAATTGGCGTACCATGCAACCACAAGCTATCCTCGAGCACTGCATCTTTGAGGGACTTTGATTGGGACTTTGTCGGACTTCGCTCCCGTTTTGATGCGCTTTCTGTTTTAATTTGTCGGTAAGGGCCAAGTGGAAGGAGCTGTTGGAATCGCCATCCAGAGATTTGGTGACGACGAAATTGATACGGTAGCGACTAGAGACGGGCAGTGGCTGAGGAATAGGATGGGTGAAATGCATGGTACACGGGGGAAGTTCATGGCAAGCCTTTCCTTGATTATCATTTTCACGCTATCTTATCTTATTCCCACGACTCCGGGCTTCTTCTGGACGTCCACGACAACGAGCAGACAGCTATCGGCGTCGTCAATCTTTCTCGAAGCTACTTTGCACAGTCTGGAAGTCTTGGAAAAGATACTTACACTGGTAGAAACCGGTGCAGGTAATCATGAATCACCACCAGCGATCTTCCGGTAAAAGTATCAATCCCACCGTGACAATGTCCACATCACCCCGATGAAAAGGTGACCATTCTTCAGTTTGGATACCATAAAAGCCCTCAGAAGTTTTAGAATATTAATCAATTCAACCTACCTTCAGCTCAAACTAGATTCTTCTCTAAACAATGGCAACATTCTTCTGGCCCGCTCCCAAACCAGCCACTAAACTCGGTGTTTATCGTGTTTTATCGTCTCGAGCCGGTGTTCGCGTATCTCCACTATGTCTTGGTGCAATGAGTATCGGGGACAAGTGGGACGATTGGCTGGGCTCAATGGACAAGGAGTCTAGCTTCAAATTACTGGACGCGTATTTCGACATGGGCGGGAATTTCATCGACACTGCTAATAACTAGTAAGTCCGTTCTATTGTCTCGTTTGAATTCGGACTGAAGTTGTGTACAAATGAACAGTCAGGATGAGACTTCAGAAGAATTCATCGGCGAGTGGGCAGAAAAGAGAGGAATTCGGGACCAACTGTTTATCGCTACAAAGGTATGTTGTTGGGACTTCGGTGTCAGAGTCATCTCATGCCAACTCCATCTTTCAGTACACAACTATTTTCAAAAAGGCAGACCAGAAAATTGTCCAAAAGGTCAATTATACCGGAAACAGTCTCAAAAGCATGCACCTCAGCATCAACGCAAGCTTGAAAAAGCTCCGAACCGACTACATCGATCTTTTCTACGTCCATTGGTGGGACTACGATACCTCAATCGAGGAGATTATGGACGGACTCCACAACTTAGTTGTTCAGGGCAAGGTTCTCTACCTGGTAAGGCTCCATTCTAGTTCATAACCTCCCAGGAATTGAACGTATGGTGTTTAAGGGCATATCGGATACTCCCGCTTGGGTAGTCGCAAAGGCGAACCAATACGCTCGCTATAACGGAAAGACACCCTTCACTGTTTATCAAGGACAATGGAATATCATGCAGAGGTCTTTCGAAAGGGACATCATTCCTATGGCTCGGGATTTTGGTCAGTTTATTCCCTGTTCAACCTTTTGAATCCCATCTAACAGTTTGGGAAACTTGCAGGCATGGCACTCGCACCATGGAACGTTCTCGCTGGCGGTAGATTACGGACCGATGCAGAAGAGCAAAAACGAAAAGAAAGCGGAGAAGAGGGTAGGAAGGAGGGTAAACCCTGGGAGAGGACTCCAGAGGAAGTGACGATGAGTCGTGCATTGGAAAAAGTAGCACAGGAGCTTGGTGCAAAGAGCATCACATCTAGTGCGCCATTCCCGTTCCTTCTCGTCAACATACGTCTGACTTTTTTCTGCTAGTTGCAATCGCATACGTGATGCAAAAAACCACGCACGTCTTTCCTATCATCGGCGGCCGCAAAATCGAGCATCTTGAGCAAAATCTCGAAGCACTCGACATCACCCTATCTCCAGAACAAATCAAGTTCTTAGAAAGCCAAGTTCCTTTCGATCCCGGATTCCCTGTCGCGCTCATTGTAAGTTTTCGGAATTGCATCTTCACGTAGCGACACTTACTTAAGAGACTCTTCCAGGGAGACGGAAGTCAACCCTCCTTGTTCATGAGTATAGCGTGCCATTATCAAAAGATTCCAAATGCGCAACCACTTCCTGCGCCCACGCTGTAGTTTCTTCTGATCATTTAGCCTGCTGTATGCTGGTGACTCGAATGTAATTCATGCTTAATTCCCTTCCTGCTTTGTCGGTCCGTCGGCGGCTGACAGGGGAGTCGCACAATTCGGACGTTACGAAGGGACCGCTCAGTCGTAGTGCAGCAGTTCCTCGATATCTCCCCTCGTGAGCAGTTCTCAAAGGTACCAGAGATACCACTGAGCGACAAGTGCAATGCGAGCCTTAAACCTACGAGATTTGCGTGATGCGATGGGAAACTATACTATGGATACAAAAAAATCCTACAACCTGTGGCTACTTGGCTATCAAATCAGTAGAGCTCTAGGCAGCGTCCTGAAACCCCTCCCTTCAATGCGAGGAAGGACTACTTACTCCCCTCGGGTTCGGCAAGGCGTTCGCGTATAATGTTTGTTATGGTCTTTGCATGTACTGGGATCTCATTCTTCTGAAACCCATCGGGAAAGTTAACACCCTAGATTTCATTCAGCTCGGACCTGATATCAAGAGGCATATCTCATACCTTGTGCGTCGTTCCTGGCGGGTAGGTCAAAGCCTTGTCGTCCCATATTGCATAATGCTGATTAAGGTAACATAAGTCATAGGATAAATTCAGGGCTAACGAAAGAACCATACACGATGCCCTAGATTCCGGGCGAGTATCTCGTAGTCAAAGGCGTATCCTGCGTAAATGCCAATGGGCAAGAATCAAGCCATACGAAGCAGGGGAAAGGACGTTACTTGCTGACCTTGCGGTATAAAAATTTCAATGACGGTCGACTTTGCAGATGGTGTCATCCATAGTTGATGCTTCGAAGCTAGAATCTCAGTAACACCGCGAACAGCAGACGGGATCTCGACTCGCCGTAAGACCGTTTCCATGGACCCCGAGCATGATCTAGAGAGAACCTTCAGTAAACGAGGAAATCAAAACTCATTAACCCATACCGTAGTCCTCGCTGCAAGCTCTATTTGTTGTTTCAAAGTGAACTCTTCCATCCGCACAAGATGCACTTCGCAAATGCCTTCGCGCTGCAACCTCCTCAACTCTCTCTCGAGCGCTCGATGGTGTGAAGTTATGAGAGTTCTGCGCTTCCTCATGATATATGTGACAATTGGCTTCGACGAAACATCATCAACGTTCGGGATATACCCCAATAGGTTGGTGACCACGGAACGTCGAATAGGCTCCCAGAATCCTTCTGAAACAGGTACACTCATGGTACCTGCTATCATCTTGTACCATAATTTGCCAAAGGGGCTGGAGAGCTAAGATTGGCTCGGAACAAAGAGGAAGCAAGAAGAGAACACACTGTCGATGCGCAGCTGCGCGATTCACCACCATAACCCTACTAAACACTGCCGTATTCTCCAGTTCAATTAAATCTTGCCAGTAATGACCATTCTCTACCGCCGTTGTTGGAAAGGCTGCACGCATAAGAGGTCCATTCATTGAGGCAGAGTCTCGCCAACCCGATTCCTCAACGAACTGCACAAATTGCCAGAAGTTCCAGTTACGGAAAACAAAATGCAGAGGGCTTACTGGAGCAATGAAGCGTGCCGGGGACGGTAACGGGGCGATTGAACCATCAAGGCGAATCCCGAGTTGAGAATAGACTCGCCATAGACCTAGCACAATCTCTCCCCACCAATGGTAGTAATGCTAGAATATAGGATTGTCAACGAATACGTGGGCGCGTAATTAAGACTTTGCGCACGTTCATAAACTGCTCGGGCTCATACAGAAGTACTGTAAAACCATCTAAACGAAGGGCACGCTCTCCAAGCACTGATTTAGCCTCTTCCGGGGTGATTATTTGCATCTCCTATAGCAAAAAATCATTGATCAGAGTTGAAACTTCGTGGAGAGGGTAGTAATAGGTTGCGATTCACATTCTCGGTAGGCATCAAAGATGCCCCAGGCTTCATTCTATCCGGTCTTGAGAGAATGTGAGGCAAAGGTGGAACTGAATCGGGGGTGTCAGTTATAACGTAGAGCGTTCCATCGCGCAGGTATAGGTCGTCGAAGATCGTAAAACCATAGGCAGAAGTTTGGGTGGGTATCGTAGTCTTTCTGAGACTTGTACTCTCTTCATTATCAACATTGACCCGAACTGAAGGGAATTGTCCCTGACAAATAGCCGTCAAGTTGAGATTGGAATAGTCTGTCCCGTTGTGTTCATTGGGAACAACATGGGAAGGGGAGTTGTCGGGAATAGTATTCTGCCTCAAATGGCCTTGATTATCGATGTTTTCTTGAAGCGAACCAAAACGTCCCTGACAAACGGCCGCCAAGTCGAGGGTGTAGTAGTTTCCAATCCAAAAGTAACAGACGAGCGCGACCAAGGTCATTGGAGAAAGGAGAAAAAGACATCGTCGCCGATGACAGGAAGGCAGCATCATCCAGAACGTTGAGGGAGAGGGAAAGACGGAGTGGTTCTGACGGTGACAGAATGCACGAAAGTTGACGTGAGACTGTCATTGAAACAATCCAGAGTACTATTTGATCCTTCCTAAAGGCGCAAAGTCTTGATCGCTGTTTTCCCAAAGACAACCTGTTGGATGCCTATGATGTTCCAGACTCAGAAGGAGAGAAAACTCTTCTAAAAAGAGTTAATTGTGATTTACGGGGGAGGTAGCGGGACTGGAAGCAAAGAGGACTGGTGGAAACACGGTCGCTTGAGCGGCAATTTCCGCGGCACGTGCTTGCTTGGTCACAATACGTTATGGCGCGTGATGCGCGGTGCGTGACGTTACTTCGCGCTCCCTTTTTGTTTACCACCACCCCACCGCGACTTTACATCTCAACTACTATGTTTCAAGTCCAGTTAAGTCCGGTTTATGTTCCCCCGGCTACTCCCCACATCAACCGTTCATTATCCTCTAAGCATAATGACGTTAACAACTATAAACCTCTCAACTCCTCACCACTAACCGGTTGTGGTTACGATTCGAGTCCGGTGGGTCCATCATCGTCACCCATACAACAAGCCCAAGCGCGTCGGAGGTCACAGTACAAAGCTAAAAGACGCACCTCTGGTGGCGGTGGTCCCAATCAATCATCCTCTCCATCCATGACAATGTCACTATCAAGCGAAACCGGTTCGATACTACGAGAGAAATTCAGAAATTCGTGCTTGAAGAGAGCAAAAAATGCTAGGAAAAAGCTGATCAAGAGCAAGAGGAGGTTAGGTCCGATGAGCAGTAGTGACGGATTTGAGGCTGACGAATCAATGGCTATGGATGATGAGAATGCTAGTGAGGCTGAGGACGAATTTGACGATGAGGTGAGCGGAGTCCTCTTATTCTCTTTTGCTCTTGCACCTTTGAACTGACCATTATTTTGTCGCCAGTTCCTTGGTCGCGTTATGCTCAATGACAATTATAAATTGAGATACAAATACCGACTATCCTATTACGCCTCTTGCGGTGATTCTTTCGACCCGGACCTTGATGACGTGGAGCAGTGGGAAAATGAACTTCAAGAAGGTGTATCAGTATAGACGCTTCCCTCGCTCTCTCTTGGCCGCTAACTACAGTAGCAGAACCTGAAGCTTCCTCGTCGCAAACTGCAGTACCTGATCATTCCGAACTAGCACCTGAAGACCTCGACGACGCAGAACTGGAGGCCTATGCGGAGGAGTGCGAAAGGCAGGCTGCTCTAGCTGAATTCGAAAACATACCTGTCGAGGATCTATTTGAATGGGATGACGATGATTTCAGTGTTGAAAAAAAGGACAACCTCCATTCGAACCAGGACGTCGATATGGATCTCTGAATCCCCTTCCTGACTAGTTTTGGGTACTTATATCTTGTCATCGGGCGTGCTCTGCAAGCTCTTACTACCGCATCCACGCCTCCTTTACATGATTGCTGTTAATATCCGCAGTTAGATATTGGACATTAGTCCTAAACTACCAACTTTGTACTTTTACTTTCAGTTCACGTTTCATACAGTATTATCTTGCGCGTGTTAACTCTTCCGAGACCTACGACTCGTTATCAGTAGTACCAGCAGTACAGTAAGAACCGCGAGAAGCCTTCAGCTTCAAGTTGCAGACTCGAGCACTTCGCTTGACTCACGGTCAGTCACATCACATGGCCGTAGTCACCGTCTGCTGCGGCGACGATGCCTCGCTCATTGTCTGGCCCACTCTCATCACCACCACTACCAGCGAATGTCGTCCACAAACTCGCTTTCGGAACTTGCATAAGACGTAAAAGAACATTGGTTCACATATAACGATACCGAACCTCCCTCGCAACGATTCAGGCCTCTATAAGACATCTATACTCGCTAATAACAGTACAGAGTGACTCTGGGCTAGGGGGACCTCCCTAAACAAATTCTTCTATTCAAGATAGCCATCTGCTAGTGATCTGCTAGGAGTACTCACCAAAAACAAGCAAGAATGGCCTGTTCATCAAGTGGAGCACTTGCGGACTATGCGGGTACGTTTTTGGCATTTTCTGACTACCGACACTAGCCCTACAGCAGAAGTTTAACGTTTGGTGAATTCGGGATCGATATGCCAGAGGAAAGCTTCGATGAATAGCTTCTGTTCCATGGAAATGACATAGCGGAAAGCCTGGATTCTCGGTAGCAGGAAAATGAAGAGTCTTCGGGAGATCCCTGACGACCAAGATTGTGGGTACATACAACGCCAGTACTCTGGAAACCTGGCTGTTCGGTTCGATTTTTTGAATGAGATCTGGGTCTACAAAGGTCTGGTCTGTCTTCGTTGTGCGAACAAGGATTGGGTCGGTTTTTTTGGAGAGTGCGGGTCGGTCCAATGGAGACAGGGGCTTGGTTCGTCACTCTCCCCCGCGGAAGGATCCGTTACTGGTCACTTTTCTAGAGAGACAAGCTCGATGATTGACTCTGGTTGAGACGGAGGGGCCGACATAAAGCATGGATGGAGGCATTGGCAAGATTGCCCGTACACAATACTCTGAAGGTCATGCATGCTGTTTGACGTGTTACGGTAAGCTTCGATATTCGACATGATTCTTCAGCCGAGTCGTGTGGTGACAATTGGTCTTCTGAAGAGCCTGACTTTCCGTATTTGGCGACAGCCATCATGAGGACGCGCGGTGCTAGTTTCCAGCTCTTTCGACGGAAGTTGAAGATACCGGTCTTCTTTTGGCGAGAGAGGCGAAACAATTACCTGGCCAATGGACGGGGAGGATGGATTCTGACTGGGATACCCTTTTGAAAGGCGTCTGTGAAATTACATTGTACCTCCTGGACTTCCCACCACCGCCTTGCATTTGTTGCCCTCCAACATCGCTGGCCCTGGACCAACATTTGAAGTTGGGCGGTCGATCCGGGGAATAGTATGTAGGGAAGCATAGGCCTCCATTGCAAGGCTTCTGGATGCCCCGTGGTTGCTAGCGGAGAAGCGGCATATTTCAAGATTCTGGTGGGTGATTTTGGACGTCAGCGTACAGTTCCGTGTGACGCGGCTAGTGTTTAGACGGTCGCTGAGGTGGGGAGGAGGTGAGACTGAGAAGCTGCACGCTTAAACGGGACTTCTGTTTGTAAGACTTTGGAAAAGGTAGCTGGATACGACAGAAGACCGGCTTGGTCTTGACGGGGTCGAAGATTGCCACGGGACCACTGTACGTGGATAAGGTCCTAAGAGAACGACCTCTCAACCTGGTACAGTGGTAGGTTTACTTCCCCTCCCTGATGGGTCTAGGGTTGCTGAGCCCTGGTCATTTGTCAGAAAGGAAGCCGGCTAATGCTTGATGTGGCCACGATTAAATCCTGGGTCGCTTGACGGCTTCGACACAGAGATCATACGCACTAATCGATGAAAGACAATCATCTCACGCTTTTGGAGGATTTAGATGCTATAGCCGCCGTGTTGGATGCACAGGAACATCAGACGTTCGACTGTTCTCTGTCGGGAGCTGATGCAAACTTGAGGCTCTCCTCGGCGCTGTTGTTGATTGAACCTACAGGCCTGTGCTGTGAGCTTTGCCAGTGCTTTTTGGTGCAACCACTGGCCGTCGAGAGTTGTTCACCAGATCGTCCTCATTGCGAAGCGAAACAGGGCACTACCCGCTCGTATGAAACGTCGGACTTAACTCATTTCCATGTCTTCGACTTCTCCGGTCCATGCAAAACTGGCTGACTCTTGTACGAAATCATCACATTGTTGCCAGAAGCCTTGACAACAACTTGAAGCGCATGTTGATTATGTTGGAGATTCTCATTACTGAGTTTACCGAGTCCAGATATAACTTGACTGCCGAATTCCATGCTCTTTCCGAGAAGCCCATCTATCTGCTCAAACGCCGGGAGGAAGCCGATCCGACAACATATTCAAAAGTAAGTGATCGTCATCTGCTGCGCAGCAGGAACTAATGAACCAAGGAGGTAGTCAATACATTGACTGCGGATTACAACTGCTCTCAGCCTCGCCGTTCTAAGTATCTATTCTCCAAACGCGGTTTCCAGCACACCACGGCGATACATGCCCATCTCTCTGATGTTTGTGCACCACCTATTAAAGCCCTCGACCAGAATAGGCATCCATACCACATTTTTCGTTCACCCACTCCTCAAATTATAGTAAATGCAATCCTTGGTCAAGGCCGTCTTTCTTGCTCTTGTTGCCCAGCCATTGGTACTGGCGGTAAGAAAATTTGGTTCTATCAGGTGGCTCCTTTCACTGACTGGTCTCTCTTATCACAATAGGCTCCCGCACTTGAAAGCGACAGTGGTGCCACCGCCTCAAGTAGTGCAATTGTGACTGCTTCTGGCACTGTGAACGGTGGTTCTGCGACTGGTACCGTCGTTACATCCGTAGCGGGGACTGCCACTGGTTCTGCGTCTGGTACTTTCATTACATCCGTAGCGGGGACTGCCAGTGGTTCTGCGTCTGGTACTTTCATTACATCCGTAGTGGGGACTGCCAGTAGTTCTGCCGCTACCACAGTTGTAGGGAGCGGTTCTGCGTCCTGCATCCCAGTTGTGGTTACCGCCACTCTGGGAGCCGGTAGCCCTTGCAGCAGCGCGGCGACTGTTGTTACTGGTACTGCGATTACCACCGTCTATGGAGGGACCGGTACTGGAACAGCCGTTAGCACCATCGCCACTGGAACCGGAACAGCCCATAGCTCGTTCGCCACTGGAACAGTCCATAGTTGTTTCGCCACTGGAACAATCCATACTTCTTTTGTCAATGGAACAGTCCACAGTTCGTTTGCTACAGGAACTGGAACAGTTCATAGTTCTCTCGCCACTGGAACAATCCACAGCTCCTTCGCCACCGGAACCGTCGCTACTTTGTTCCCCACCACTATTGCAAGTGGAAGTGCTACTATCATCGTGGTCAGTGGCACTACCACTGTCGGGACTGGAGCTTCTGTCAGTACAACTATCGTCTATGGAGGTACCACGACCATCGCCAATGGGATACCCACTACCGTCGCTACTGCGGTCACTACTAGCACTGTGGTCGGTGGTACCACGACAGCCGTGACTGAGCGCCCCACCACCATTGCCACCGGAATCACTTCCACCATTGTTAACGGTCCTACTACAGTCACAGTCACCCCAACTACTGTTTTCAGTACAGTTTCTCCGACCCTTGTCACCACGGTGACCAGTACGGTGTCTGCTACCCGCGCCAGTTCTTCTACGATCACCACCACCATTGGCTCCTCTAGCGCCGGCTGTGGTACAATCACCATTACCATTATTCAATCTACACCGACTCCCGTCCGTACACAATCGGCCAATCCTACGGTGGTCTCTCTAGTGAAGGAGTTGATTGAGGGCTTCGCTTCCCACCAGTGATTCCATCCGGTATCTTGGCTTACGACGAATGATTCGCTAACTCCTCCCTCCCCCGTTCGGTTCACGAGTTGACATGTGTGTTCGAGAATTGTGGTCGTTCATCCCTTTTGCTTCGAATTTTAGATATTGAGTTGTTAAAAAATCGATAAATTTCTACTTTGGACTTTTACGGCGTAGTGCAATTGATAGTATGTCTTCCGTTAATCTCGAGGCATGACCGTGAATAGCTTATCTAGATGCATTGTGTGGCGTCCCACACTCTCTCAAACGACACTCATCCCATCTATAAGAGAGAGAGAAACATAGATTAATCTGCGGGATACTAAATCCAAGGTGGGAGATGGTCTGCAACTTGGGCGTGTCCACGACTCGCCAAAGGCGAACATCAATAATTGTAACCCATTCGCTCTTACCAAAACTATCGAATTAAGTTGACGAACTACAAGTCGGACGGTCTGCAAGCCTATTGTACCGGCAACTGAATTAACTGTGGGTAAGGGACGCCCGCGAGAAATTAGAGGGGAAAAAGAGAGTGGAAGAAAAGAAAAGATTTCAAGCCACCGCGGCGTTCAGCACCGCGCTGACTTCTGAGACCGGGCCTGTAGGGAGTCCGGACCGAACCTATGTCGCGCCAAAGTGCTAGTAAGTAGCGCCCTAAACCCATCCTTGTGATCACCTTTGCAATTCAGTTTTGGTCAGCCAGTGTCTTTCATCGCCGACAAGGCCGTGCAGGGCGTCCTGCATCTTCTTGAAAAGCATTGAAGGGAGCTATATTGTGCCATCTGTAAGTGGAGTACGAACCAGCCGCACGTTCAAGGCCACATGAGCCTGAGTGGCAAACCCAAACTTCCATTAGTCCTGCCAGCAACGGAGCATCTGTAAGAGGTATATAAGTCACAGGCGAAAAAAAGTACGAGATCGGAGAAGTATATGTAGAAAGCGTCATACTGACTCAAGAAACACCTCCCTTGAGCGGTCCTGCTGCCAATGCCAATGATCGGGCTGTGACCCTGGGGCCCCAGTTATTGGGATGGTCGCTAGATCGGCGAGAATAATAGAAATCTTAGCCTACGTGGGTGCGCAACGTTAACAACGTTTATAACATGTTTTTGGTGAATCTTTTCAAGCTTTGCACCGTGACACAGAAGACCAATCGCGTCGCAATTCAGGACTGTCAGATCGCATCGCGATTCTCCCGCATCCGGTTCAACGTACATAGGGTGAGTAGACTTTATTTGCGTAGATGGTCACTATGTTCTCGGGCGCCGACCACCTGGTCAGGAGGGTGGCTCTATAAACCGGAAGAAACTTTGCAGCTTTTTTCGATTCCAGGATGTCGAAGCCACGAAAGACTGACAGGGGGGGGGGGGGCGGTCTGTATCCGATACACATCTAGACTAGCTGAGGATAGGATTAGTGGACGCCTCCGGTGTCAAACTACCTCATATACGCATTGGGTCCAGTCCAGGATCTTGTGGTTATAGAATTTTGGGAAGATGACCAATGACGACGGTTAACGTTAACGTGAATATCAGTATCGTCTGGTTCCCAGGGTGATGCAGAAGTTCGAGCGGGATTGCAGGGATTTCTAGGAAGCGAATAAGATGTTCGCGTCGGCAGAAGACAAATGACAGATTCTATTCCGTTCAGGTTCTATTCCGTTTGGTGATAGCGGGGACTGTCCAGTAAAAACAAGGGCAAGACATCCATCTGTGGGGACGGAAAAGATAATTCATGATGCACACATAGGCTCTAGCTCGGATAGACACTTCCAGGTTCCTCGGAGCGTATTCCTTGAACATCCACAAGCTCAAACTCCTCAGACCTGACGAGAGATTTCTGCAAAGGGGCAGGGAATTCCTTCGTCAGTTGGCGTGTGTGGTAACCATTGACATGAATGCTTCCAAATTTGACGAGCCGGGACGCCTATTCTACCAGTGACAGAAGCTCCATACATAAATCTCATGTTAAAACCTCACCGCAATTTTACCCTGCATAAAATGAATCACATACAGTCAGGCATCGCTTCATGTAAAATTAGTTCTTTCCTTCAAGTTCCGTTCTAATCGAACTTAGCGTACAGCAAGGTGACTCTCTCCTGTGAGGCATTAACAACAAATCAATCATTCCACTCCCAGACTTACATTAGCTCAGAACGAACCTTGACATTGACATCCAGAAGGACTATTCTGAAGGGAGAAGGAGTCGATAAGATAGAAGGCACTAGCTTCTTTTGCTACAATCTTAGCCAGTTTTTGTCACCTATTCCCAAATTGATCCGGAACTGCCATAAGTAGACTGGGTTACGGAAGAAATCTCTACTATTGCAAGCGGGTCTTTGCTTGATCCCCTCTCGGGCAGTACCAGTCCGGTTACCTGAGATCCATCATTACCATTATAATACTGCCTTTGAAACCCATAAAATGGAGCTGGAGAGGCTGCCCTTGGACGCTTTAACTCGTCCCCTCCTCCTTATAATACTGATACCCCCATTACTCCTTCCAGTCTAACACTCCAAGATCATGTCGGAAAAGGGATTGAACTACCGGGCTACATGGTGTGTGTCTCGCGTTGACACCGGTATCAAGTCCAACTAACACAATGTTGACAGTGAAATCCTCCATGAACGACGTTTGCAACAATTCCGGTCCTTGCCCAATGCAGCTTTTCAACCGGTGACTCCCGCTGAGCGCCAGATCTTGTCGTACTCAGTCTCCGAAATTGTAGCCAAGTCTTGTGATGGAGTCATTACGAGAGATGCGATCCGTCAAAGTTATACGAAAAAAATTGTCGACGCGCAGAGAGAGTTCAATTGTGTTAGCGAGTTGTTGGTTATAGACAAGGAGTTACACGAACCGGATGAGAAGATCAGTGGAGGCAAGAGGCCGTTAGAAGGCGTCCCAGTAACGTTGAAGGGTAATACTCTCCATTTCTTCGGGTCTGGGCCTTTAACTGAACTGGTTCTGTATTTAGACACTATAGATGTTGCAGGGCATTGCTCAACCATTGGCTTTGCCCGCAATGTCGTCAGCCCAGCCGAATCGCACAGCCCTCTAGTTCGGCTGTTATTGGATGCGGGATGTATAGTGCTCGCCAAATCTACTGTGCCAGCGAGCCTCTTCAGTATTTCCACCTCGTCACCTCTTTTCTCAGGGCCTACTTTGAACCCTCATAATCCATTGTACGGTGTCGGTGCCTCTACGGGAGGTGGTGCTGCTCTTGTCGCCTCGGGGGCAACGCTAGTGGAAATGGGATCAGACGTAGCTGGATCTATCCGGATCCCGTCTCACTTTGCGGGATTGTACGGATTGAAGGGCAGTATGGGAAGATGGCCAAGCGATCGGAACAGAAGTAGTATGGAGGGCATCGAATGTCTGAAAACGTGTGGCGGACCCTTGACGAGGAGTATAGCCGATCTTCTCGATATTTGGGGGGCTGTCATCGGTATGAAGCCATGGGAATATGACTCTGCGTGTTTGCCGATAGCTTGGAATGAGGATGAACTCCAGCGTGTGCTACAAAGGTCACAAAACGACGGCTTTGCGAGAAAGCTGAAGTGGGGGGTCATTTGGACCGACGGTAATCCATTTCAGTTTAGTTCGACTTTCTTTACTGATTGTGAACTACACAGGCGTTATACCTCCCTCTCCAGCTTGCCGGCGCGCTTTGGCAATGGCCATTGACGCGCTGCGCGATCAAGGTCATGACGTCGTGGACGTGTGAGTCGGACATCTACTTACATTTTCAGGCACTCATTAAAAACTCTCCAGCACTCCGAACACGCCATCGATACCCGCGCTCCTCACGATTGGATACCAACTCGCTTTCGGTGACGGGTGCTCTCAAATCTTATCCCAGCTTCACGATGACGGAACAGAGCCGTTAAATCGGCCTCTGCAGGTCATTATCGAAATGCTCAAAATGCCGAGCTGGAAGAGGTGGCTACTGGGGACGTTGGTGAAGAGTTTGGCTCTATTTGGGGTCGGCGTCCCGAAGGAGCTCAAGACTAAACCTCGAGTCGAACACGCGACGGATGGATGGCTTGCTCGTATACTCGACTGGGTGTTTCCTCTCCGCCACGTAGGGTACTCCTTCTACAAAGCCCAGCTCGAGCTCCTGTCGGTCATGAAAGCCAAAGACATGTACTCGGAACGCGCATTGGTCCATTCTCGTAATGAGTTTAGGCGCGAGTGGTATGATAAAGTCTGGAAGGAGCAAGGTGTAGATTTTCTACTCACGCCTGTTCTTTCTTTCCCTGCTATCAGAGAGGAAGGTGGTGGAATTGGCGAGAGGACTTGGCCTTTGGGTCTAGACTCGGAGCCACAAACCAAGGAGCGCCGTGGATGGCTAAGTGGTTTGTTCGGGTGGTTCTCTGGCAAGAAACAGAAGAAACAAGTTGTGCCAGGTAGCGGAGATGGCGAGCGTGCTGGATTAGCCAGTGCGGGCTACTCATTCCTGTTCAATATTGTGAGTGGTCTTTTCTCTCCTTTGCGTTAGTTCAAACTTATACCGAGCCCTTAGCTCGACTACACGGCCGGCGTCGTTCCAATCACTATTGTTGACCGAGATTTGGACGCTTTGACCCCACCTCATCCTCAAGCTCCTGTTCATGAAGTAGCGCCTCGAGGAGAAGCCTACCAAAAGCGTTTACCTAATAGCGTTTATGAACGTTATGGGGAAGGTAGAATACCTTTACCGGACGAAGGATACCCGAGGCAAGAGCCGCCCTCCCCTACCACTTCTAACTCGTCCACTCTCGTGGACCCTGTCGACCAAATATACGACAAGCTGAACCTGCACGCGCAAAAACAGGAGACGGGTAACGAAATTCGTCCTCGTCCCTCAACGGAACAACCATATCCATACTATGCATCGAACGCCCCTTCTTATACTGCCTATTCCGTTTACGATCCAATTGGAATGCATGGGCTACCTGTTGGCGTTCAGATCGTCGGAAGGCAGTTGGAAGAAGAGAAAGTTTTGGGTGCCATGAAGTTTGTCGATGATGCAATAAAAAGAGCAGGTTGGAGTATTAATTAGTTTTCCTCTCTCTTTCCTGTTTTCCCTCCCTTTCGTCTGCCGTGCTGCACCTCAGCACCTTCCTCTCCTTTCTTCCAGCTGCTCTCATAATATTTCTATTTTTTATTGTCATACATTGTAGTTGTACATTACAGCGCACTTCATTCTTTCGTTTTGGCTTGTTGTTTCGCTCTCGAAAGCATTTTAGTTTGTTGATGGAATTCTCCGTCCTTAATCAATGATAAACACCGCTCTTAAGTAGTCAGTCCCGCATCAGTATTTTTTGGAATGTACCAATAGTGTGTTTTGTTGTTATCGCCTCTATAAAGCTACGGCGGAATATACGATAGAACTCACTTGGAGATCTGCATATCGGATTATGTCCGAACTCGGATCCGACACTCGTGTTGTCGACGTGAGAAAATTGAAATTGGATCGTGATCCGCGCCCTCCCCCGGTCACCTCACTTTTACCATCATCATGACCGTCATTCTCCAAGCACCCAAGGAATCCCTATCAAATTCTCAAAATACCTCCACTACAATTGCTGGGGCATTCGTTGCCCTCGAACTCCTTGGAGCTGTTGGGATGGCTCTGGTCTTGACAACGGCTCTTCTGGCTTCCAACGTTAAACGCTGCACAACCTGGTATACATTTTGCGCGTCGTGGATCTTTTCTTGTCTCTCGTACTGTCTTCTCTTCTTTATCAAGCCCTCCAAACATTTCTTCGAAATCAATACTAAGAATATCTGCGTAACCCAAGCGGCTTTGATATACTCTGTTCCGACTCTGTACGCGGTGGTTTCAAGCATCGATGGAAACGATGAAATGCTGAACTGCATTTATTTCTCAGGACCGCGTTGACGACTTTGGTTTTGCTTATTCATGTGAATTTCAAACCGACTTAATCGAAAATCAGGACTTAGATCTTGTACACTCAGAGCTGGTACAACGTTCATTTCGGACTCTCGAAGCCTCCTCTCGAATCGCATAAGCGCGTCATGGGTGTCGTACGTCGACCCTCCTACCCGATATTTGGGGCTTTCTGAAGAAATTTGCTTTCATAGTTTTTGTTCGGACCTTTTGCCGCCTGGGTTCTGATGTTTATCGGTTTTCTTTGCGTGCGTTATTCAGGATGTTGACTCGAACTTCCGATCAAGTCGACTCACGCTATAATAGTATGGCCTAAAACACCCAGAATTAGCTTCTAGTTTTGGGCTGTATTGCACACTTGACAACCTTCTGCCGTATGGACGCGGATTTTGTCTTGCTAGGCACCGACTTACTTTCGTGCCTAGAGCCAAAATCTCCTCACTTTTCGTGATCATCGTCACTTTTACGACTATCCCTGTTCAAAGTGGCTCATCGGTCCCTTGTTGAACATCCTGATACTAACAGTTTAACGTCTAGTTTCTCTGGGGATCTCACTCTGCCGTAACTTTGATCGTAGTGATACTAGAGGTACTCTCTCGGTTCAAAGCCTCAAGATGGTCGTTCGTGTATTCATCTTCAGCTTTCTTATCCTTATCGGTTTCGCGTAAGCTTTGTTTATTTATTTTTTGTGTCAATTCGCGCTTTCCTCCCTTTGCATTCTGACTTTTGATGACATCCCGACAGGGAAGGCCTCATCCACTTGTTGACAGAGTTCGATAAACCTTCCACCGACCTCGTTCTAGCTTTACGTAAGCCATTTTTCTGAACCCATTTCGAGGTTAGGTTTTCTGAGGATCCGCTCGATCGCAGTGCCCGTCTCCGGTTTCCTCATTTTCGGCGTTCAGAGGGTTGGCTATAGTGTTTCTAGTCTTTTGTGGTTAGTCTGACGGACTCTTCTATCATGACTTACAGGATCTTTTTCAAGCCTGGAAAGGTTGGATGTGTAGACTAACGCGTCCCTTCCCGTTTGCCCAGCTCAAGAAGTCACATCGTCGTTCTTCGACAGCTGCTGGGGTACAAAAAATTGAGTTTGGGATGCCTCTCGCTGATATTCCTGTGGCTTCCGCTTAGTATGGTCCCTGGTCGTTCTGTAACTTTACTGGTTCTTGTCTACTTCACGGTAATCTTATAACCGTGGCTCATGTGCTTGATGGTTGGCTGTTCTCAAGACCTACTGTCCTCGATCCACTCGTGACCTTGCCACCCCCGATATCTATCTCCCGGTGGCTGTAGGACTGGTGCTACACACCATGACATGTCCTTCCTTTGATCATGATATCGGCGATACCAACTCGATCCTGTGCGGGATGGAAAGGTCTCTAACACCGCACCTTGAGAGAAGTTGCTGATTATGACGACAGTCTTTCGACACAGGATTAACCATTGCCTTCCCTCTGACATGCTTATTTTTGGGTCGTCTAAGGGAGTGTTTGTGATCGGAGTTGTCATGTTTTCGTGGAGTTCCGAGTCTTTCAGCTCAAGAACTGAGGGTTAAAGATGAGTTTCTTGTCTAGACTGATGCTAGCGTATTTTCCGTACTTTGCCTTTCCAAACGACAGGGGAATCCTTTCTCGTTAAGTACCGGGATGATGGAGTCCCGTTGAGATACTATGCAGTGGCCCGTAGGCAGGGACCTGGTAGTAAGTATGCCTCTTGTCGTTTAAACCCGCAAGTGGCGACTCCACACACGGGATTCCGTATCGTTATGTTACCGGTGAAGGGAATGAGCTAGTCCTTATAAAATTCCGCATGGAAACGCATCTCAGCGGGGCTGACCCACCAGCATTACCGTGGTTTCATTGTTGCTGTGGAAGAAGGGCGTGCGTATACGTCGGACATCTTGATATCAAGGCCAAGCTTTTCTTTTTCGAGGTTGAACTCGGATAGAGCAGTAGATTTTCAGCCAGTGTTCGGTCTTGATATTGGGCATCATGGACCCACATATCCAGTTCGACATATTCCGTGATTCAAGGAGCCGGAACGATTCTGTGGCTCGGATTCAATTCATTTTATCTATTTTGTTACACAGCCCACCAATAGAAATCGATTATGTTAACCAAGAGGCTTTCTTACTCGTAGCTCTATCTGCGAAGTTGATAACGCCGCCACCCCACGCTCTAAAGTTCTTGGCTATCTCGTCAGAGTTATAGGGATGGTAACGGGGGATTTACCTGAAGGTTAATGGCGCCAGTCAGCTTTGGCTCCTAATTGGTGGCGTTTCGAACAAATGTTCACATATAACCACTTTGGCAAGCAAGCAAAACGTCAAGTCGTCCTTGGCAAAATCTTTTTCCATTCCCCCCGCTTCGTCGAAAACTCAAAAAGCTACATAATTTATCCCTACATAAGAGTCGTAACTAAACCCGGGACTCCGCCGCAGATTCGAGGGATATTTTGGCAGCCACAAAGCCAAACCTTCGCTGAGGGGTCGATATGATGGACTTATCTAGACGCAATCTCGGTTTGTCATAAAATATGAATTGGAGCATGCGGTTTGTGACCAAGTTTTCAGGTTGTGGGGGCGGTTTGTATAGGCTTCGGGAGCCTGTACATGTATTGCGAACCGGCTAATTGGTGAAGTGATAACCGAGGCTCGGGCCGAGTGGCTTAATTTGCCGTCCCATGATACCCGGGACGGCAAGAACACTGCCTATTGTATATTGCACAAAAAAAGCTGTCTTCACCCTGAGGTGATGGCGAGTAAGGCTAGCAAGGGGAGGTCACGTTGAATTTGGTGAGTGGTGCTAAGTGGCTACTACGATTGTCAACGAAAGTCTAAGCCGGATATGCTATTTAGTGAGGATGAGATACCCATATGTACGCGACTTGAGCCAGGATTCAGACCTCTGGCTTGGGATAGTAGTATGTACGCCTGGTATTATAATTACAAGCTCACGAAAAAGGCTCCGACAATGTTACACATCCCATCAGTACTTGAGGAAGATAAGGCTTGTACAAGGTGCTCTACAGTTATCATGATCACCGCCTGGGATGGGTACGGTGGTTCTGAGGTCCTTGGTGCCTTCTGTGAAGATCGTTCGGCTTGTTCGGCAAACTTCGACTGTCAGCAGCCCGGTTTGAAATAGCCCTGTGAGGCCAAACATCCAATAAAAGGTTGCTTTGAAGAGGTCATAGTCACCGGTGAGTAGAAAATTGAGGGCGATGACACAGGTATCTTGCTGCTAGGGTGATTGTATCCTGGTGTGCCGCCTTTCCGAGTCGCGACTTAATGAAATTCGGGGAATTCCACATACCAAGACGATTGTGGCGTTCAAGCCAAGCCTGAGCTGTGTGGATGTATGTAATGAATATCAACATTTTCTCGGGAATCTGTCAGTTGTCGGTGCGAATCTTTCGCAAATGATTGAATATTGAATACATAGTTACCCTCCTTGAGCTCGTGCAATCGAGATCGACGAACTTGGCTCGCCTAGCCTGAGGAGGCAGCTAGAAAGACCTTTTTATCCCTAATTAGTATCGGAAGGGCGAACAATTCAGTAGTGGGCTTGAAAGAACGCGATTGTATTTCGGAAAAGTTCGTACGAAATCCCACGGAGAACATGGAGGGATAGTTGTGAACTCCCGGTCAGAAAATGATGAACCGTCAGGGTATAAAAGGAGCGTCCTTGTCAAATTGAAAGCACTTGCCAATTCCACAACAGGAAGGAATCATTGAATGATCTTTCTGTCAGACCTCCCACGAAGATAAAAAGGCGTTGGTACCCCCAAGCTTCTTACCCTCTTTTCCATTGTCAACCCTCCGTATTTCTCCCACAAGGGACACGTTTTAGAGCCAACAAGGGATACAAATGGGGACAATGATTATCAACAGCGTCGGTGCGGTTGTTGCCAATGGCATTATCAACTGCCAAGCGGCCCAAACGGAGAAGTCACAGATAAATATAACCAAACAAAACATCATAGAGATCGACCATGAAGCGGTGATACCGAATCTGTTGTAAGTCCCTTTGTGAACACTCATCACCATTCTCTCATCCTCTGCTATAAAAGATTGGAAAGCTTCAAAGCCTCATTCCTACTTTCAACCCACGAGTTCTCTTTACACCCCGGCGATCATCATCTGTCGTCACCATCGTCGTCGTTGACTGCGGTGGTTCATCCCAAATCTGACAATCCTGAAGCTCCCCTTGAACGCCATTCTTCACCCCTTGGTATGGAACGAAATGGGATAGACCCCAAGTCGAAAAAAGAAAGCAGCCAAATGGCGGCCGCTTTGGTATGGGATTGGGATGTAGAACAAAAAGACAGACAACGAGAAGCCAAGATGGACGCTTCGCTGCATAGCGCTGCACCTTTTGAGGTCGACAGGAGGGTTCTCAAGGATGTAGTGCGCGAGAAAATGGGTGTAGAGGTTGTTAGAATTGAGTTTATCAGCTCGGGTATGTCGTTCTTCGTTGTGCTATTCATGTGATCCTCCCGCTAACGTTCTTGTGATAAGGAACATTTCATAAGGTTGTCCATTCCAGATCCAATCTTGCACCCGCCGTCTGACCTCATATTACTCTAGGCTTACCTCGTTACGCTCGCAGACAAAGTCCAATTGGTGGCTCGCGTTGCCCGTCGATTCATGCCCCGTCTCAAGACTGAGTCGGAGGTTGCTACTTTGCGATATCTACGAGAAAAGACGAATGTGCCAGTACCAACCGTTCTGCATTATGATTCAAACCCATTCAATCGACTGGGCGGCGAGTACATCCTGATGTCCAAGGTGAGATGTGCGTCTGCTTCACCCACGTGGTCACGTGACTAAACCCTGTTTATCCCACCAGGCCGAAGGCGTTCCTCTCTCCAAGTTCTATCATTCCTTGCCCTACAAAGATTTAGTGAAGCTCCTCCAAAATGTTGCAAAAATCCTCATTCCTCTATTCTCTCATCGATTCTCTTCTACGGGCTCCTTATACCTTGGTCCAGATCCCAGGGCGAGCACCAGCACGTCGCCCACTCCCAAGGCTGTCCAAACACATCATACCGCTTTTCCATTCTCTCCTACACTCGGTATGACGATGGTGTCGTCCCGCCTCTCTACCAATAACCCCACCCCAACGGCAGTGACCCCCAGCGCTCTATCCAGGGTTCCGTCCGCGTCAGGGAGTCTACCCACCACCAATTCGACCGAATTTCACGTGGGACCCATAATTTCATGGCCGTTCTTCGGCTCCAACCGCGGGGAGCTTTCTCATCCCAATGAAATCAACCGTGGACCGTGGTCAACAAGCAAAGCTTACTTTGATTCTTGCGTTGAGCGGGAAGTGAAAGGGGTAATCCGCGAAAACGAGGGTAAATCGGCGCCCCATAAATTGCATCTCGACCCAGATGAAATTATATCTTCTCGCCATCATCAGTTGCAGGCCGTACCTGATGACGAGAGTGACGAAAGTGACGAGTGGGATCTGGAGGAGAGCGAGGACGAGTGGGCAGGTCCTGGTGATGCTATGTACCGGGACTATAGGAGAATGCAGAGGACGACGTTTTTGTTCACTCATTTGCAGGAAAGGGAGGATTGTGTCAAGCAAGAGATGACTAGGTGGCTGAACATAATGGAGCGGCTCGTGAAGCGTCAGGAAGAGCTCAAGAACACAGAAATGCAAGCGCACCCGCAGGTAGGGGCCGGCGAAGGTACTGAAGAATTCGGTTTCGACTGTCATGACTTGAGTCTCGAGAACGTTTTCGTGGACGAAAACGACCCGACCAAGATCGTAAGAACACTCTTTCTAACGTTTTCTTGACGCCCCTTTAACATTCTTGTCAGACATGTATAATTGACTGGGAGTCTACGACCACGAGACCGCTCTGGCAATGTGCTCATCTTCCGGCGTTCTTACAATCCAGTCCTTTCACCGCTAAACTTTTCAGAGAAGTTCTGATCAAGATGGCTGCTGAGGCTTCCACTACGTCGACACCATCTGTGAGCACTCCGAAGCCTGGGTCCCCGAAGCTTGGATCAGGGCTCAGAGGTGACTTTGCATCGCTCGCTTACGAGTGGCTATTTTACGAAGCGGCTGGGATGAGACTACGAATGGCCCACCGATTTGTAGAATGGGACGGATGGGAAGAGGGTTTGGCAGAAAGCATGCTTGGCGGTGAAGAGTATGAGGAAGATTGGTTCAAAGAGGCCGACCACGAAGAAGAAAGTTCGCCTCCTTTAAGCCCACTTCCCGACATTAACGTTGATGGGGAAAGCGATATTGCTGCAGTATTAATGAGCGAACGTACCAACAACACAATTCCTATTGGTGCTAACGGCAATGGAGTGGAAACTAACTCCGACGACGGAGACGGTTCACCATCATCATCATCTTCATCCGAAGGCGAGGACAGTAGTATCGGAAGACGGCCTTCTACTTCTGGTTCAGCTAAAGGAGACGTTCTACCAGCATCACTAGTGCGACGGAAAGTTTCCTCAAAAATTCCTGTGATCGCACGGGAAACCGAAAAGGAGAATACTCTTGATACGACAGGAGATATATGCGGTGGCCGTGGGGGCGAATTGGGGCGACGGCTGGAAGCTTGGCTGACTGTGAACGGCCGAAATGCTGTTCCTGATTCTGACGAGTTGATTGGACAGCGATGAATCAAACAAGTTGCTGTAACGAGGATGCAGACGAGTCAATCTCTTTCCTGGTTTGGTTTTTCTGGTGACTGCACATTTTGTTCACTCCTATTACACATATACCCGACATTTACAAATTCTCTGCACTCGTGTACTTTTACATCACCGATGGAGTAGGGATCTTGCACATAGACTATGATCATGAGTTGGTTTTTTTAAAATAGCTTTTTGTGTAATTTTTGTACCAGTAGCAATGTTTATACAATTGTAACGATTCACATTCACGCCCGTTAGCGAACGGATCGACAAGGTAACTTACGGACTAATTTAGTCAATTTCAACTTCAAAGTCAACTCCCATGATCACTACGTTAGTCTTGGACTTCTTGAACTTCCCACAATCTTCCTTCTCACCCCGACTACAACATGCTATGGTCGTACTTTGAGCATCGTAAAGCATGGTGTGTGTTCAATTACTGCCCAGTTGTTTCTTCTGACTTATCTCTTTCAAACAGTCGCGTGAAGCAGGAAGAGCGAAGGGATCGTATTGCGCGGCTACCGAACGTCTTCCATAGCCCTCTGACCGCTGAAGAGAAACGTATATTGGATCTACCTGTATCTGAATTGGCAGAAAACGTTCGAAATGGGAAAATACAACCTCAGGCGTCGGTGACAGCGTATGGGAAGGCTGCTTTATTAGCTCACAAGGAAACGAATTGCCTCACGGAAGTCATGATATCTGAAGCGCTAGAATGGGCGCAGGACTGTAATTTGGATGGTCCTCTGGCAGGTGTTCCAGTTAGCTTGAAAGATGTAAGTGCTAGTGCGGCTACTATTGGGAGGTTTTGAAAAGTTCACCTCCCTCGAAAATCGTTAGATGTTGGGTGTCAAAGGGTTTGATACCACGGTCGGATATTCCGCATGGGTCGGGAAACCTTTCAAAGAACATTCGGTCGTCTTTAAGCTTCTTCGCGATGCAGGCGCAATACCTTATGTGAAAACGAACGTTCCGATCACTCTCATGTCATACGAATCCTCTTCAGATCTCTTTGGGATCACCACGAACCCTCACAATCCCGCTTACTCACCTGGGGGATCTTCAGGTGGTGAATCGGCTATACTTGCTTATGGAGGTTCTCGGATCGGTGTCGGTTCAGATGTAGCCGGTTCGGTGAGAGTACCGGCCCATTATTCAGGAATCTATTCCATCAAAGCCTCTGTGGGTAGATTCCCTAGAACGGGAAGCGGTACAAGCATTCCTGGACAAGAGGGCGTTCCGTCTACTCATTCCCCGATGACGAGGACCTTGGAAGATTTGGAGACGTTCTGGAGGGCAGTTGTAAAGATGAAGCCGTGGAAATATGACTACAGCGTTAGTCTTTTTTTGTTACTACCACGAGGCAGCCACGGATTGATTATTGTTTTCTACAGTGCTTGGAAATTCCATGGCGTGAGGTCGATTTACGGCACAAGAAACTAAAGTGGGGCGTTATCTGGGATGATGGCTTGTCATTTCTTGTTTCTTCAAATCTTTCAAGCTGTCTGATAGGAAAAATAAAGGGATCGTTAAGCCTTCTCCGGCCTGTGATCGCGCGCTCAAAACTGTCGTGGACATTTTACAAGCCGATGGCCACACTGTAGTTCCAATGTAGTTCTTCATTCGAGTCGTAACGAAAACTACCCTGACAACTCACACAGCAACCCACCCAGTCCTTACGAAGGTCTCAAGATAGCTTCACAGTTACTTCTTGCAGATGAAGGCAAGCACCAGTTTTGATCGTTACATCCCCACTGACCCTTTCCAATCCAGCAAAGGTGATAACGGGCCCCATCCGACTCGGCGAGTGGTGTGATTCCGGAATACGTCAAATCAGAAAGTGGTTCTCTGCTCCTTGGATACTGAAGAAGCTGTATATCTGGTACACTCGTTACATACGCCGTGATGAGATTTACGCGGGTTTGTTGGAAGGTGTAATGTCAGAGAGGAAGATCACGGAATATTGGCCCGTGATCGCTCGTCGAGAAGCTTATCGGAGGGAGTGGTTTAATATGATGAACAAGGAAGAATTGGACTTTGTGCTTAGTGTTCCGAACGCCCTTCCTGCAGTCCCTCATGATGGGATGAAAATGGGAGTTCAAGGGGTGGGCTACGCCGTGCTATTCAACATGGTGAGCGAATGTTCACTGCACTGTGACTTGGGACATACGTGGTTGAGCCTGGGTTTGATTTAGCTCGACCAAACTGCTGGGGTTTTACCAGTAACTCACGTGGACCCTGTGGTCGACCAAGTGTCTCAACCTACGAAAGCCAGGAACATTATCGAGGAAAACCTCTACAGGATGTACGATCCCGTTAAAATGGCGGGCCTCCCGGTGGGTGTCCAAATTGTCGGAAGGCGTTTACAGGAAGAGAAAGTGTTGGAGGGGATGAAGCTAGTTGAAGCGTTATTGAGAAACCGTGGAATACAGTATCAATTATTGAAGAAATGGTAAAGCTTAGTGTAACACGAGCCAGAGCTACAGAAATGTATAAACGTGATACCAATGTCGATCAATAAATCCAACAAAGTCCTCAACTCGCGACAGAGTTGTCGAGAGATGAACGTAAGATGTCGTCGATACTTGAGATGTAGGAACTCCAATTCTCCCAGCTGTAGTTGAAGCATGAGTAAGCGAATCACAGCAAAGGGTTAGTAATACTGACCCATATTCACCTGGCGTACCTGACCACATCGCAAGTGCACCCCCATTGAGTGATACATCCTGAGTGGGATTAGAGCCTGAGCCTAAGCCATGAGTTTTTTTGGGAGATCACTAGCAAAGGCAAAGTGACAAAGAACTTACCATCGAATGGTATAGACGGATTCAGGTCCGACCAGACTGAGCTCATCGCTCCTTGTCCAGCACCCTCTTTCCGTATGTCCATCCAAAACGGTGATTGCTGGGGATGGAACTCACTCCCGAACATATCGTGGGTTGAACCGTGAAGGGGCAAACTACCCAGATCCTTAGTGTATAGAGGTAGTCCAGTGAACGTAGGCTCTTCCCAAAGGTTCTTGTCGGACGATGTGCGGTCCTTGGGTGGTGGTGGAACAACATAGCCGGCGTCGGAGTGGCCGACAACGGTCATCGGAATTGAAAGGTCAGCGCTTGACTCGGCTCTCGTTCGATCATCATCAGAAGGGTATGGACGTTTGAGTGATGTAGACGGCGGGGCAGGAATGGGACTGAGATCGCTGAACGATATGAGCTCGGTTAAAATATCACTGTTGAAGGACCAACATCAGAATAAGTACAATCGAACACGTTCAAGAGTTATACCTCAGTCGACCACCTATTTGCCACCGCTCTTCATAGCTTCGTAAGACATTCAAGCACTTATAAACGTCCCCAAGTTCTCTCATAGGGTCAGGTGTCACTCCCAACTTCTTCCCTCCCCAAATATTAAGAAGTAGTACAACGCCAGAATTGAACAGGACCATCTGTGCAGGATGTGAGTTCAGGTGGTAGTGGGGATTAGACAGAGTTTCACACTTGCGTCATAGGAAAGGGTATAGGTAATCCCCCTTCTCTACATTGTACATCCATGAGATGTGAACACGAGCGTGCTGCATTGACGCAGATTGCCAGGCTCGAAAACGCCATTCCTTTGTGGCGATTTCCACGGATAAATGCTCGATGTATTTGTATTTGGATCCAGTAGAAGTTGGCGTGCAAAGTGCAGGATTGATGGAAGAAGAGCTTGTTCTCGTTATACATGTATGGGTTCCAACGGACTGAAAGGCCACGTTAAGGACAAGTAAAAAAGGAAAGTTCGAAACCCGACTGACGATGGTTAGGTATGTTATCGATCCATTCATTCAACGCCTGGTCAAGCTCTTTAAGAGCTGCCTGATCTTGTTCAAGAATGCTGACACCTTCAGGTGGCCGCGATTTTCTGACTGAATACTGACGAATTGTGATTAGTAGCACACGATGACCGAAGAGGGAGGACGACGCACTATAGTTCGCTGTGCAAAAGCAAAGATATCCGCCAACTTCAATACTTGCACAAAGCCCGACAGCAAACATGGCTTCCAAGAGGGCTGTTTGAACCTCTGTTCGGGATCCGAATGTTCCCAATACTCATCATCACATTCTATTGGAAACTCAAGGTCGTAACTGTAATTGCTTGCAAATTAGAGACTAAGATAAGTTCGTGAAGATTTTGAGAGCTCACTCGGCAGGATTGATAGCCCTTGGACGTCCCAAAAACGCACTCATGTGAGTGTCGATGGTTACCAAGCACCAAAAAGCCCTCTTCCACGATTCTCTCTCAGTAGAATAGCTTCCAGAACCCCCAAGGAAACTTTTCCTGTGTACCCCTGCGGACAAGGCATAACGTACCCCATGTCCAAGGAGTAGCCAACAAATGTCGGGCGTAGACGTCGGTTGCAAAAACATGATGCAATTCTGTGTATCGTAAGTCGTCCGCTGAAGATAGAGCCGATACACGTCCACTTACACAGATCAACTGAACTTCACAGACATCAGGCCTCGAAGGGAAGACCGGGTTCATGGCTCTGTGACCAATCTGCCTATACCATTTCCACCCCAAGCTATGTTTCTTAGAAGTCTCTGCCTCGCTAGGATCCAAGACACCTTCTTCTGACACTCTCTGGTCGTTCACGTCGACGTATCTCGATCCAATAGCGCACACCGAAAGTACGAGTAGACCGAAGCGTATGTCAAACAAATGTCGTCCATGAGTTACGTCCTTTTCAAAGCTCGGTCGATGTATAAGAGGGAAAATCGCATTGTAGTCCTCGAAAAAATGTTGGATCAAGAGTGACATCAGACTAGGCGAAGGAAAATTAAGAGGGGGTTCGGGTGGCTGAGGCATGTTTTCCCACTTCATACAACGGAATAGCTTAGACTTCTGGAACATCGGACGATAAAAATCTACTTTACTCACCGGGAAAGTATCCCAAAATTCTGGCCGCTTTAAACTTTTAACTGTAACTTTCTCTTCAGCCCCAGTCGAGCTCGCATATTCCGCCTTGGCGGCTATCGCCGATTTGATGAATACCATATCGCTCGAGTTGCCGTAGAAAGCATCGTAGTCTTCATGTATAACGAGTCTTCTCATCGGATCCGATAGCGGGATGTTTAGTGTTCCTTCCTCTCGGTCGTCATCTTCCGAACCTTGAGCATTTGCATATGCAAGCCTGGATCCAGAAAAATGGGATGCAGAGGGACTTCCTAATGTTAAATCTGCACATTAACGAGGCATAAAAGGCTGATATATGGCTACGTACGCGTCGACCTGTTTGAAGTAGTAAAAGAGTGTGATGACCTGCGTACGGCGGTGAGCTGTTGCTCTAAAGAGCGAGCATAAGAAGCGAGCTCGAATAAGGTAGAATGAGCTTCGGCTAGGTCATTGGGAAACACGTAGGAGGCGGAAAGGACGGATTCGGTAAGCTCTTGCCGAGTGGGAGACGTTTTGTGAATGTTCTGACATGTAAAAAGGTGAGTGCATGCTGAAGAATCGGAGCGTCGGGACAACCATTACATCAGTAAAGCTTTGGCTGGCTGAACCTCTGATTTTTTTAGATGAGTTTTCGTTCTCGCTATGTTCTGGTCCAACGTACGCTTCGCTTGAGCCGGCTAGAACTCGAATAGATCCATCTGGACTTTGTGTTTGAATTGGTGATTTAGGTGCTCCTCGCTATAATGCCGATGGTTGAGTCATTTTCCGCTGAATAACCTGGCTCTGGCATACTTTCTTCGAGTTCGCGAGGACGTGTGTGCATTCAGAATTGAACATGATGCAATTCGAGCAAATGTTACCGGGCATATTCGCGCTGTCACCTGAACAGTGAGAGGTTTTTGATAAAATGATTCAACGAGAAATCATTGGGCGACGTACATTTTACTAAGGACGGTTGAAGCCCACTAAGTTCAGACGCTCGAAGCGCAAGGTTCGTTTCTCACCTTTCTTCTGCAGGATCTGAGTCAGCCGTAGATCTAGAGGTAGAAGCAGTGAATCACGAACTTGCCTACACGTATCGCAAGCATTCTGCAACCTTCGTTTCTTGAATCCTCTCTGAGGTCCATCACCGCTGGTATCAGTCATTGCGATGGATTGACAATATTGGAACAGTTCTTCCTCGTAAAATTAATGGAGAAGTGTCTGAAATTTCCACTTTCTGGTTTGACGTTGTCGACGATTGGGATGACAGCAGCCCCCTTGTCGTGGAGGAACGGGCAGCGATCGCAGTAATGGGCCGTGCGTGGGATAATTAGGGTGGGCCGTGCGTGGTAACGAAACCAAGGGAGACGCTTTGGCTAAACTCACCCTTACCGACGGAGAAGTAGCAACTGGGATATGTAAAAGTCGTAGCGTCAGGTCGACTTGCAGCACAAGAAAAAACTGAAGTGGATTGCCGACGATGGTGTGTCTTGCTTTGTTTTCCAGCTTTTGATGTGGCTAATCATCGAAGGTCAAGGCCTAAGGGGTTGTCAGGAGTTTGATGAACTGAATTTTGCTGGCGCCCTCATGGTTCACTTTTCTCAACCAGACTCGATTCAATTGCATTCGCACGTTGAGATTTTGAAGTTTCAGGGCATTGCGAGCTGGTTGGGAGCAGCTCCGAGGAGATGTTGACCATATTCTGCAGAAATATACCAGACCAAAGAGGCTCGGTACGACTGTATTGGCACTAACACCGATGTAAAGATTGGTGTGAATGATCCGGTATTGGCGTACTTGACGTTGGTGTTATACTAATAGACCTGTAACCGGTCCTTTCATGATGATGGATACTCTAAGTGCAGGTAAGTAACCGGTAACCCCACTTATCACGACAACGTCCGGCGCCTCCCGAGAAATGGCCGCTCTATGTTTTTGAAAATAAGTTCACGGTATACACTTGACATGGGTTGACATCGTCCCGACTTGTCCTGATTTGCCTAAATGCATAGAAAAAGAGGACCTTTTTTGGTATTGTATAGAGCCCGAATTTCTGTTATTGACAGACACACCTGTCTTCACTTCCCGACGATGTAAGTGCGAAAATCTAAATCTTTCCCAGATGACGCCGGGATAGATCAGTCCGCTTATGCCAGAAGAAATTCGGATACGGGAATAGAGGATATCGCGAGCTTTATCCTGGAATATATACAAGATAATATCGGAATTGGACGTGACAGGAGTTTCACCTCGCAACGACTACGACGATGTTCTTTTCTGCTGTGGTTGGGAGATAAACTCAAACGATCATATGTGTGGGTGACCCTTGAGGCACTCGAGCTCGGGATTTAAATTGGACCCGGTGGGCAAGTTGATAACAATCGACGTTTATTAATATGAGGTACTCATCAATTTAATTTAGTGTAGCCGCCTCCAAGTCCTCTCCTTGGTCCACGCAGCTACATAAAAAGACTTACGAAGTGCGGAGACAGAAGCGGGAGTATGCGAACATAAAAAACGTCTTCCCACCGTCGCATTATTCTCCTAGAACGACTCTGATTTCGACAGCCCGATACTCATTCACCTTCAGATTCAACGGCAGTCATGGCATAAATACAGCAAAAATACGCCACCGAAGCGGCGAAGCGCCTGAGAGAAGATGGTATGGCTCAATTCCAAGAGCTACATCTCGCCGATGACCCTTACGCTGCCCATATGTCAACCAGCCTGTCAGATAATGACGAGAACCTTGTTGGGGACGCTTGGACTGACTTTAAAACCTACTGTACTATCATAGGCAGTGACCGTTTTGGAGTAATCACCCCGGACAAGGCTCCAGAGAATATTAGAGGCATGATGGCGCGAGACGCACCTCACACTGCTGCTATACGAAAACGAGTGGCTGAAATCGTAAAAGATAAGGAAGCTCACCCCCTGGTACCCAACTTGGTGCAAACGTCCGACTTTTAGTGACCTTTACATTCAAACCTTTAATCGGCCAAACGTTCACTTGGTCGACACGGAAAGGGGGTGGACAGTATCAGACCAACTGCCATCGTTGTCGATGGAAAGGATTACCCCACCGACATTCTAGTTTTCAGCACGGGATATCACCCATCAGGCGTCGGCAATGGCAAATCCTGTGACAAAGGTTGGAATTGAGGTTGTGGGTCGTAACGGTCGCGTTTTCTCGGAGAAATGGGCATCGCAAGGACCAACGACTTTGCATGGTTGCTGTTCAAATTTCCCGAGCCTATTCTGGTTAGGCCCGACGCAGATTAGGGTGACGGCTAACTTTGCCCGCTCGATAGACGCACTTACGTTTCGTTTATTGTCGGATCCGCTAATAAGAAAGCTGGTGGGAAGCAGAAAAACGGGGTCGTTGTTGAGCCCATAGTTGAGGCTGAGGAACAGTGGAGCATGTTGTGCATGCAAGGCGCTGCCTACTTTGGAGGTATTGCGACTTGTACTCCGAACTATGACAGGTGAGGGTGATTCGTTAAAAGTGGATCCGTCGGAGATGCTAAAGTGGGCACGCGGTTCACCGTGGAATGCGGGAATGGTGTCGTTTGTCCATGAATTAGAAAAGTGGAGGGATGAGGGTAATCTGCGTGGGATTGAGGTCAGCGCCGCTGCTTGAAATTGGCACCTTGGATATCGATAGTTTATCAACCCTGTAAATCATCGCTCGTTTCCCGGTGATGAGCGGTGTAGCAAACAAGGTTTCAAATTCGCGTAACCGGCGGCTCATTCATCGGCATTGACCGAAGCACCTCAAGCTCTTACTCTCATGTCCTCCTGGATTTCGCGGTAGGTGGTTCAACATCCAAGGATAGATAATCTCTTACAACGGCATTCGCCAAAGGAATTTAAGGGAAGTTGGATCTCTATCAGATCTCCTGCCAGCATGCCTAAGGATACGGCCGATGCTTTGGAGAATCAGAAACCCAACCTTCCTAGCCTATTATACACGAGACAGCATGAATTATTGTCGGCACCGTTGAACCAGGGGCGATCACACACCAAATGAATCGGGAAAATGATTCAATGTTGATCTGGCAAGCTTCTATAGATCTTTTAGCTGGGCAAACCATGAATATTCCACCTTCAATCATATGCGCCAATGTTGATAAATGACTGGAAGTGGCAGACAATGTCCGTGCCCGTCGCTACTTGCGTATGTGTACATACTAGAATCCCGCACCTCGTTCCTGTCTTGTCCAACTGACCCTCAGCCACCAGCACAGCTACGCCCATTCTCAGATGCAACGGATGGTTCTGATTTCGAAAAAAGACTGATAATCGTCTTCTATTCGGAATTAAATTCGGGACAGGAAGAATTCGCGCCCCTGCCACTGGTCTATAAGTGTTACAAGTGCGGCTTTTTTTACCTCCAACTTTCTCGATGCAAGCTCTACTGAAAGGCGCCCTTTTCTTCTTATCTGCGGTGTGTTTTGGTAACGCTTTTAAACCGCCTCACACAAAGCCAGCCACTGAAGAGAGGAAATCGGTCCAGAGGAACGCACGCGAAGCGATTGTAGTATTTCGCATCAAATATGTGTTACCCTTGCAAAGAGTGAGTTCAGGTAGTCTTTGTTCTGACAACCATCTAACCCGTTGCTACTCCAGGCAGCATATTATCTTGCAACTGCTAACGAATGTCTCCAAATTTTTTTGTCTCTCTACACCACTACCAACTTGGTGATTACATCCATCAACTCCACGTTTCTCGCTGGCGCCCTCCTCTCATGCGTCGGAGGTTTGATTCGAATTTGGTGTTTCCACGAACTCGGGCAATGCTTTACTTTTGAGCTTGTACCTGCCGGGCAGCATGCGCAGGACTTGTCCATCGTGAACCACCCCAAACTTGTCACCACAGGGCCGTACAACTACATCCGCCATCCTTCGTACCTCGGATCCTGGATTTGTTTTTTCGGGAGTGTAATGTGCCTTCTTGTTGAGGGATCATGGATTAGGGAAAGTGGATTCTTTGACCATCTGGCGGGGAAGATCGCTATCGGCAGCTGGATGTTTGCCGTCGGCCAAGGCGCCTTTCTGGTGACCATGAGAATCAACGATGAAGATGAACTGATGAAAAAACAGTTTGGGGAACAATGGGATAGGTGGCGTCAGAAAGTAAAGTACAGAATGATTCCCGGTGTCTTCTGATAGCTTTCATTAGAAATTCCCGTTGATAGGAGGTCAGAGGAGAACGCGGACAGTCAGCCGACTGAATTATAATTGAGCCATCAATGCTAATTTCATTTAACCGACTGGGTTTGTGATCCTCGGTGGTGCCATTCATCAATGATGTGCCCGCGGTCGCTTAGCATCTGCCTCACCCCCTGCTACGCGTTCCCTTGAAAATATCCCTTGGTCTGCGGTGCATCTGATAACGGCTGTTTACCACGAGACAACTGGAATGTTTGAGCCTTTAAGGGCGCCTCGCGTTCTGACTGACTGGATTCTAGGCCCGCATGAATTATTTTTTTTGCGTATTTAAAGGACCCCAAACATATTGCGAACAACATACCACGATGACCGCGAAGTCCCAAGGCTTCAAAGCAGTAGTGAAAGCATGTCTCGTCCTCTCGTCTGCTGCGTCGTTCAGAGTCTGTTTCACCCCACCTAATGGTCCACCCAAGTGCCTACCACCAAAACCCTCGCTGCGAGGTGGCTTCACTCCCGAGATGCGTGATTGGATCATAGTATTCTTGACAATTTACGCGCTTCCCCTTGAGATGGTACGTTTTCCCTGTTTAGTTTCGATTAACGTCAATACTGAGCAGTGGAACGCAGATGATGTACGACCTCGTGTCACTGAACGAGGTCCTCCAAATCATGTCGCTGGCATTCCCTTCCCTTCCCATCCAGCCATTCTTTCCTTTACACCTCTCAAACAGTGGCCCGGGAATTCCTGCCTTCGTTCTATTCGGTAGTTTGCTCTCCATCGCCGGTTGCATCCTCAAAATGGCTTGTTTTCGTAGGCTTGCAGGATTCACGTTCGAAGTTTCCAAATCACCTGAGCTCGCGACAACTGGTCCATACTCGATCGTGCGCCACCCCGCTTATACCGCAACGTGGATGAATTTCATCGGCAGTGTGATGGTCCATTGGTGGATTCTCGGAACTGGGTTGAAGCCATTTGGATATGCATGGTTGGTTGGTGTGGGAAGCGGAATTACAGTGTTATTGACGCGAATGGGTGACGAGGACGTGTTGATGAAGAAGTTATTCGGAAGCCAATGGGAGACCTGGAGAAAGGTGGTTAGGTACAGCCTGATTCCAGGAGTGTATTGACAGCCATGTACATCGCTAATGAGGATGACGGTGGTCTTGATTGTACCTTTACACGATCCTCCGGCTCGGATCTCTTTTATTGCTCTCGGCCGTCTGTCAAATCTTGAAATCCGTTGATAAATATCCGTGAGGACGCACCACCGCGTCTTGTCATTTCGATGACCCCCCTCCTATCATATTCTTGCCACTTCCGACAATTAAAGTGGCCGTTCTACAGAATCAACCACACTCTCAGTAATAAACAACGCCTGCTTCCTCATTCAAAAGTTGTAGAGCCACTCACTCAATTTCCGGACGCGTCTAGTAGGCCGTCACTCGTTCCGGCGTCCTGCAAACTCCCGGAACTATAACTTGACTTGGTCACCTGGAGTGGACTAGAAAGATACGCAAATTTGCTTCTTTAGTCCAAGGCCTATCCTCTTATCGTGTCGTCCGTTCCTGACCGCATGGACAACGGCATATTCTGCGTTCTGCCACTGTCGGCGTTTCTGGAAAATTGATGAGGGGTACCTAGAAACAGCTTGAGAAGAGATTCGTTGGCTTCTGGGCGGCCATGGGAAAGAGGAAGAGAATAGGAACATGCTACCTCGTCATTCGTCTGGACCAGGCCTAAGCCTTAAGGATAGAACACTTACTAGTCTCCCCTACTCCAAGTGTGCTCGTGGTGCTTCGCTTGATTGGGACCGAGTCTTCACCATTTTTGGGTTTCCCTTCTGATTTGAGCCACGAAATTTCGGCAAAGCCCGAGAATTCTCATTTTTAGCGCGTTATGCCATTGCCATGAATTGTAAACTATAGCATTAGAGCATATTTGCAACCGCCAAAACGACGATTTCTCCGTAAATTCGCAACAAAGGAAGAAAACGTAATATCTTGGTGGAACAGAAAAGTCCGAAAGTTGACTCAGAACTGAAAAAAACGCGTTGCAAACATGGTCTATTACGTTGGGCATCTAGTGAGTACGTATACATAGTTACTCTATAGCCCTACCCAGCTTTCAGACGCGGGAGTGCCAATGAAATTCGAGCAAAACGTTGAGTACGGGAAACGGTATTAACATGAATTTGTGAAAACTCGTCGACTTACCAAAGCAGAAGACAGTTCATCGAATTCGCCTGAAACAATCATCGCTTTCACTTTGAAGACCTTGGAGAGTGTGCAAGGTAATACAGAATCGGGTATCTCCGTTGATAAATACTAGTATGATAATTTACAGTGAGGGACCGGTCGACCTACGACACCAACTTGAAGTTGATCGTCATACACGCAGGTATCTCACCTACAAATTTTCAACTGAAAGCAGCAAGAACACCCAGCACTAAACCACCAAAAACCACACCCACGAGCTTCCCAGGACCTACATCCATCGCACCATTACTGCCTCCATTTCCATTTCCGGTTCCGTTGCCAGAAGCTGGTCCCGCACCATTATTGCCTCCATTTCCCGTCGGTGTCACGGTTCCGGAAACCGGGATGACTTGAACATAAGGGATTCCAGTCCTCGTCGAGGTCAAAGTGGTCGAATTTACGATACCAGCGAGGATACACTCTCCAGCGCTAGCCGCGGTGAAGTGACAGCCCGCTGCGATCGGTATCGAGCTCCCTCCAGGAGAATTTTCAGGGAACTGGACTCTGAAACCGGAGGCGGACACAACGTATGTTTCTGGTTTGTAGAGATGGTTCAGAACAAACCATTCTATTACGGAGAGAAATGGACCCGTACGAGTGAGGGACACGCCAGTAGGAACAGTCTTGGTGGCACCATCGACAGTCGTAGTGGCAGCGCCTAAGCCATTGACGTGGATGAAATACGTCGTTTCTCCCCCTTTCGCACCGACAGGCTCGGCATATTCTTCGGTCAGTGTTGTGGTAAGTGCCGGGAGGATGTGGGCTTCAGTCGGATCCACGAATTGGATGAGGGTCAGGGGGTCGGCGGCTTGGGCTGTGGTATAAAGTGACCATGGCATTGAGTTAAGGTCAAACCTCTGAAACTTCCCGTTTTTGTAATTACTGACCAAGAAGCGGCAAGAAGCCTAGCATCGTGAGGGCGAACGAGAACAGCTTCATTGCGGATGGGCTGGGGTGTCGAGTGGTGATGAGAAGTTGTGCGATGGAGATGAACTTGTAAAATCTTTTTATATATACTGCTCAACAACTTTTGTTGATGTTCCCATGACTCTGTCCCTCTTTGTATCTCGAACAGTCAATCATCATGTCTCCAATGGCAGACGGCGTGCGAAGTTACTATTTTTTGCAAAAGTTGGCGTTTCGTTTTAAGATTCAGTCGCAGTTTAAGTTCCACTTTTTCAAGAGTTGACGAGAGAGAGTTGCGAAGACCTGTAGTCTGCTAATAGAGATACTGTAGTTCGAAGCAACAGAGCTGGTGGCCCATCATCGTAATTGAAAAGCTCGGGAACTTGAAGGGTGCAGGGGCGCGGGCGGCTGTTTGTTCGGAACGATGATCATCGCGTTGCTGGGTAGCAACTTACTACTTGTCACCGATTCTGATGGATTTAAGGAGTGGTAGCGATAAACTCCTGCAGGTATCAGTAGTCGTGGGAGCGATGACGTAAGTAGCTTTGGGGAAGCCGGAGCCGGCGTCTTCGTCATCTCGACTTCGGACTTCTCCCATCACCCAGCCCCTCTGATTCGACAATTATACTTATCTGACATCGGATGCCCCTTCTGGAGAGAGAAGACTATAGAGGTGAATGGAATGAGGATGAAAGTTGGGGATATGAAGGAGACTGGAAAGCGAGTTGTGTCACCACAATGGTTTTGGTTTTCATTCCGCCTTTTTCTCTTTTTTTTTTTCCCTTGGAGAATATATCCATCACAGAGGATAGAATAATTTAACCTGTCAAATCAGAGTCGGTTGGTGGCACGGGTTCTGCAATTTTTTCTTTCAATTGCATTACGACTGATATGGGAATCTTGTTCGCATTTTTAGGTGGTATCATCGACTTCGACTTGATGAAGGGTACATGGGATCTCAACATGAAAGCGCGGTCAGCCCGTCAATGTCGTCAAAGGGCTGGAAAAGATTTTCTTTTCTCGCAGGAAAAAAGCCCACTCGACGTTGACCAACATCCATATCTGCCAAGGCTAACCTCCCTCGTGGCGTCAATGCCCTCTCTCTCTTTCATCCTCTTCTCCACGTTCGAATGAGGACTCGGACTTTAGCCGCATCACGGTCAACTCATCAAGAATTAAAGAGCAACCCAAACCCTAACTAGTAATTAAGAATTCTCAACTTTCAAACATACGAAAACTCTCTCAAACATTGTAGGCATTCAACGGACTGTGGGAATTGACACCCGGAGACACTGTGACCTAAGCACCCCGGTCTGGAATGTCTAAACAATGATAAACCTCATGTCAACTTTCGTCCCTTCTATGACCGTCATAATTGGTCTGTTGACGCCTTTCCCTTTTCCTCGTCGTTCTACACGATGCTACCTTGTTGTCACCCGCGACAGTGTCTTTTTCTTCTTCTTCCAATGACCTTGGTCCCGCTCTTCTATCACTTTTGGTTCGGGAACTACTACCACTTTAACTTGGCAGCCACTGTTTGCCAGGGACAAATCAGTTCGCTTCAAGGAAGCAGCGATAACCAAGGGCGTTTGAGACAAAGTACCATACCCGACAACTTCTCTAGCCATGCATTATCGAGTGAACACGATGATATAAACTCTTGCAATCTTAACCTGACAGGCATTTGCCAGGTCAACTCTCTTCGTCTCTTGGTATTGATATTGAAGGGAGTACAAGTTTCAGAAAGACTACGATACCCAGCGATGCTCCCACCAAGGGTTTCACGATCTTTGATGAGCTCTACCTACGCGATGGAACACTCTACGTTGTAACCGACACCCCCGATTCATTTCCACCCTTGTCCGACATTCTCTCAAAACCGGAGAGGAGAGGATCTGGGGCATCTCTGGCACCTACAGAGAACGTGAATCGCGACCTTCTCCCTTGAGAAAACCAATTCTGAAAAAGTTTTGCTATCAGGAAATGCAGATAATCACTCCGGAAGACGGGAAGTCAGTGCTTGGAGAGCACGCTATTCGTTTGGATGGTTTTACAGTACTGTTGTACGAGCCCCATCAGTACATGAACGTGAACAAAAAGTCTCTTTTGGCTGTAATAGTGCCTTCTTAATTCTATTTTCTAGCATTACTACCATTGGTGGGGAGAGGTTGTGCTGGGTCTGTGGCGAGTTTATTCTCATCTTGGGATGCATATGGATGGCTCCGCCGCCCTGTTACCACCCCCAGCACGATTCGTTGCTCCAGTAAGAACCTCTCTTATCCCGTGTCTTTTCTTTCTATCCTGATATTCGTGCAGTTCGTCGACGAATCGGGCTGGCGAGATCCTGCATCATTAAACGCGCCCCTTATGCGTGCTGCTTTTCCAACAACGGCGGTAGAAAACGCGCATTACTGGCAAGATTTAATCGAAATGGAGAATACTTTCGTTTTCAGTAGGGTTATGGTGGTGAGCCGGACGGCTGCGCATGAACAGTGTGTTCCCCCCCCCCCCTCTCTCTGCCATTCGACTGATGTCAAATTTTGTTTCCCCTAGCCCCTTTAGCGGATTATGGTTCAAGATGATAGCGAGCACTATGAACGTGACTGTTCCAGAGGGATTCTGGGAACCTGTCCGACGTTCTGTGCTCAAAAATTTATTGGGACATATCCCGAACGTTGACTCGGATGGTGTGTCGTCGAAACCCGTTGTTACGTATATCGTGAGGCAGCGCAGAACTCTCATCACTTCTCATCATCGAGCGCTCGAGAGAGAGTTGAGAAAGCTGGCTCGTAAAGGGATTTGTGAAGTGAACATCGTGCGGATGGAAGATTTCACTTTAAAACAACAGATAGAGCTTGCGGCGAGGACTACGGTATGGGTTTTTACGAGTTTTTTTTTTCTGATTTTTCGCGTTTTACTGAAGGTTCTTCGGGGTTTCATAGATCATGCTCGGGGTGCATGGAAACGGTCTTACGGTGAGAGTTTTGAGATCGGCACGTCCTTGCTTGTTCGCGTCAAAAATCTGAAATTTCAGCTGGCAAGCATCAACTTTGGATGACGCCTTCTGCAAAGTCGACTGTCATTGAAATGTTTATACCTGAAGGTTAACGTTCACGATTAGTGTTGCTTTCGCCCCCCCAGCCTTCTGACCTTGCTCCCCCTTTTACACAGGATACACTTTTGATTATGAGATACTCGCTCGAAATCTTGGGCATCGTGTACGTTTGTTTTGTTTTCCCAGTTACGAGTTGCCTAACCCGATTGATCAATTTCAGCACTATGGGATATGGAACGACACAGCTTTGACTTACCCGCCGGGAACGACACACAAGGTACCGAGAAAATCAAAAAACGACTTTTTTAATACCGGATTTTGAGCTCAACGAGATATTTGTTGCTTAGGGCGTTAAATTTCCTAAAGGGTTTCATGGAAATGAGATCCCAGTGCACGCACCGACTATAGCAAAAATTATACGGGAACGTCTTGTCGGGCCCGATGGGGGGAAGTAGTCTTTTTCTCGCAACGACAGAGTGTGCAGGACGTATGGTTTGGTTCTGGACTTTGTTGTTCGTGAATAATGCTCGGCCAGTTGTAGGATTAATTGCACCTACAGTGATCACTAGCGGTGCACTCACCAAAATTTGTGCGAAATAAGTTTCAAAGGCATTCGGGCCTTGTAACATTTCTTCCCAAACCCTCGCCTTCGATATTTAGTTTAGTCCTCCTTTTCTATCTAGCACTCGGAGCTCTGCGAGTTCAAGCATTCACCAAAGGCCAGTGTGGGCGACGCATCGCGTCAACAGTATCTCCAGCATCACCAAAAAAAATGTTCATGAGAAGTGATATCTTGAAGGAAATGCTACTCTGGGGATCAACAGTCTGTCCATTCTCAGCGGGATAGGCAGATAGGGAGAAAGAGTACGGAACCAAGTTACATTTCTAGTCATAAGTGAATACACAGCGAATACATGAGTAGTAAACAGTCACAATAGACTACAGCGTGGGTGCAGGAAGTGGTTGCGCATTTGGAGTCTTCTGATAATGACAGGCTATGTTCATGAGCATAGAGGGTTCACTTCCATCTCCCTGAAAAGTGACTCGTAAGTATCTCTACATGAAGATGCATAAACCCATCAAAACTTACGATGAACGAGACAGGGAAGCCGGGATCGAAAGGCACTTGGCTCTCCAAAAACTTGATTTGTTCCGGCGACAGAGTGATATCGAGTGCTTCAAGATTTTGCTCAAGGTGTTCAACTTTACGGCCCCCAATAATCGGAAAGACATGCGTGGTCTTTTGCATCACGTATGCGATCGCAACTACAACAAAAAAAGTCAGATACTGTGTCTTGTTGGTTGAGAAGTAACGAGAAAGGCATACCAGACGTGATGCTCTTCACACCGAGCTCCTGTGCCACCTTCTGCAATCCACGACTCATCGCCGCTTCTTCTGGAGTCCTCTCCCAAGATTTACCCCACTTCCTGCCCTCCTCCCCGCTTTCTTTCCTTCTTTGCTCCTCTGCGTCAGTCCTGAGCTTCCCGCCAGCGAGTACACTCCATGGTGCGAGTGCCATTCCTACAGGTTCACCGGATCAGACGAAAGCTCATACCATCGAGAACGGGGTACTGACCAAAAGATCGAGTCATAGGGATAATATCTCTCTCAAAAGACCTTTCCATGATATTCCACATTCCTTGGTAGACAGAAAACGGCGTCTTTCCGTGATCTCGAGCGTACTGATTGGCCTGTGAGACCACCCATGCAGGCGTATCCGAGATTCCCTGTGTTGAATTTACGGTCAAATACTGGTAGAGTACGTACGGGGAACAGGAACTTACGAGATAGAGAACCTTGCCCTGAACGACCAGGTTGTGCAATCCATCCATAATTTCTTCGATTGAGGTATCGTAATCCCACCAATGGACATAGAGAAGATCGATGTAGTCGGTGCGAAGCTTCTTCAAGCTTGCGTTGACGCTGAGATGCATGCTCTTCACGTTATTTCCGGTGTAATTGACTTTTTGAACGATTTTAGGGTCTGCTTTCTTGAAGAGGGTCGTGTACTGTAAGGTGGCACAAATGAGGCTCTCCGAAACTCTGATACCCGTAAATTCAAGAAATGTACCTTGGTAGCAATGAACAGTTGATCCCTAATCCCCCTCTTTTCTGCCCATTCGCCGACGAACTCTTCAGAAGTCTCGTCCTGACTGTCGATCCCAAGCAAGAGTCAATATCCGAATTTTCAACCACGCCATTACCATGAAAACTTACTAATTGTTAGCCGTGTCGATAAAGTTCCCGCCCATGTCGAAATACGCGTCCAATAATTTGACACTGGATTCTTTGTCCATCGAGCCCATCCAGTCTTGCCATTTGTCCCCGATGCTCATTGCACCAAGACATAGTGGAGAGACGCGAACGCCGGCTCGAGACGACAAAATACGATAAACGCCGAGTTTAGTGGCTGGTTTGGGAGCAGGCTGGAAGAATGCCATTGTTTAAGATTCAAGAGCTGGTTTGAGATGAGGGAGAGTGCGTTGGGTCGTTCCAGACAGACCATTCTGAGAGGTTTTTATACCGGTCAAGTTTAGGAGTGCTGACTGGCTGTCTCATCGTATTGACATTTTTTGACCGAGTCGGAAGACAGCCGATGACGCGGACGATTTATGGTTAAGGATTAGCTGCGTCGGTTTCGACCCGTGTAGCTTTTCCCCCCAAGGTCTTTTGAGATTGAGTAATGCAGTTTTTTGAGAAGGTTCACGACGCCGATAACTGCCTGCTCGTTGTCGTGGACGTCGAGGAAGACTAAACTCGTGAGAATTTCATACCATAATAGGGAAGCTACCAAGGCAAGTGTACGTAAGTACTTTCTCTCAAGTTTTCGCTCTCAGTGTTCGACCTTCTCTCAGTGTTCGACCTTCTCTCTCAAATTTTGAATGAGGTTTCGGACTTCAGCTCGCTGTTGGCATACTCAACTGGCCTTTGATGACACGGCCCACTTCCGACTCACTGCAGAAATGGTGAGTCAGAATTTGAAATTTCGACCCAGCCCGCATCATCACAAATCTCTTCCTTTCTCCTCGTTTATGCTCAACATGTCCAACTATGGCTCATACTCAAAATCTCGTTGTTGCTCCGATACTCTATGGATACTTCTGGTCGAGCTTCGTTAATACAAGATCTCTGTCGTCTGACTCTTGGGATGCAGACGATAGGTGACCAAGTTTCAGGCTCTACCGTTCAGCTCATGTAAGGTCTCTTTACTGAAGTACAAGCAGCTTGCACTCAGTCTTCGGCCTAAACCTTCTCCGAGGAATCCCCGCCGTTCGCGGCCCCGGCCATCCCCTCCAATTTAAACTCCGCGCACTACAGTCTAACTATTACTACACTTCCACTTCTTTTTGTAGTCCAGGTCTGTCGAAACCTTTTCTACACTTCATTACTTTATTCTGTCTCTTGTCCCATCCTTCCCATTTCTGTATTCAAAATCCCCAAGTACCCGTATCCTCTTCCAGGCCGTCTGTCCCTCAAAATTTGGTCACTCAAAACCACCGCCTTCCATTTCTTTCCAGGTGATCACTATATCGTATCGTGAATGAATATTGCCGTACGCTTAATTAAAGGGATTTGTTGGGAGGAGATTGGACCGAATAGCATCATCAGGTAGGCATTTGAACCAATGAGCAGCTGAGTGTGCATCTCTGAACATACCAAGCTTCGTCTCATGTTCCCCTTTCAAGATCCTTTCGACCCTTGGTACAAAATACCCTAGCACCCGATAATTGATGCCTTGAAGTCATATACGAGGAGGTAGTATGATACATTTCCTGATTGTCGGATACACCGGTTCTATTCGGTTTCTGAGAGGACTCAATCGGAAATTTAATGGCGTGAACGGTCGAACGTTCGGAACCACCTCCTCCGCTCTGAAACTGGCAATTGTTACATAATTCTTATATCTCACCTCTAGTCGACCGCGATCGCCCTTCTTTTCCCCAATCCCCCATTATGATGACCTCGCCTTTTCAGCGACGGCGATCCCTTTCCCCTCTTCTTCCCATGGTGTTCGTCGCGCTGGGTTTTCACTTCTGGGTTGGGAACTATTCCAATCTTCGCTTGGCAGCAGGTTTTTACGGTAGATGCGGCTCACTTCTAGGAAACACCCACAATCAAGGGCGTTTGTCACAGACTAGAGTACCAAGCGATTCCTTCGACCATGCTATATCAGGTGAGTCACAACTACGCGATTAGACGAATCATTCTAATATTTACTGGGTAGGCGTTCCGTTCGATAACCAAAGCCGTTTGAGACAGACCACGATACCCAAAAATGTGTCCACCAACGGTTTTACAATCTTTGACAACCTCTACCTACGTAACGGAACGCTCTTCATTGTAACCGACAAACGCGACTCATTTCCACAACTACCTCATATTCTGTCCAAGCCGGAGAGGATGGAACCTGGGGCATTCTTGTCGCCCACCGAGAAGGTGGGTGTCCTAATCCAAAACCGCCTTCCAAAAAAGAACTCAATCCTGAATTTATCCTAGGAAATCCAAATCATCCACCCGGGAGACGCGCAATTCATTCTTGGAGGGCCTGTATTTCATTTAGATGGATTCACCGTACTTTTATACGACCCCGACCAGTTCACGAATGTGCGCAAAGTCTTCACCTCAGCGACGCCACCGCTCTTGTTCATTAACGATTCTACTATCCAGCATTATTATCATTGGTGGGGAGAAATCGTTTTAGGTATATGGCGAGTTTATTCCAAGCTGAGGATTCGTGAGGATGGTACACTCGCCCCCTTGCCAGCTCCAACACGGTTTATTGCTCCAGTAAGCAACCTCTTCGCCTTACTCTTATCTTCTGTCCCTAATCGATGTTAAAGTTCATAGGAGACTCAGGCTGGCGAGATGGTCCTTCACTCAACGGACCCCTTATGCGTGCTGCCTTTCCATCAACACCGATTGAAAAGGGGGACTACTGGCGAGATTTAATTCAGATGGAGAATACTGTCGTTTTTGGCAGGGTTATGGTGGTGAATCGAGTGGCTGCACATACACAGTGAGTCTGTATCTCCACACTCAATTCTGGTACACATCGATCCTTTTCCCTCAGCCCCTTCTCCCGCCTATGGTTCAAGATGATTGCAGGTACCCTGAATTTAAACGTCCCAGAGGGATTCTGGGATCCGATTCGACATTCCGTGCTTAACAATATACTGGGTTATATCCCTGTTTCGCCAAAGCCTGTAGTTACCTACATCACAAGGCGTCGCAGAACACTCAACGATGCAAATCAACACGCCCTTCTAGCAGGACTAAAGAAGCTGGAACGCGAGGGGATTTGTGAAGTGTATGTTGTGCAGATGGAGAAGATGACAATGAAAGAACAACTCGCGCTTGCGGCGAGGACCACGGTATGGGTTTACGTGTTTGTGATCAAGGTCTGGTCAAGACGCTGAATAAATACGGTCTTTGTAGATCCTGCTCGGAGTGCATGGAAACGGTCTTACGGTAAGCTGAGATCCCGTCTGCCCTCACGCGTCCTTCTGAATTTTGGATTCAAGCATCAGCTTTGGATGACACCGTCCGCTAAGTCGACTGTCATTGAGATCTTTATACCTCAAGGTTAGCAGTTTGCATCGCCTTTTACCTAGATGTTCTTTGACCTTTCGAGGCTCAAAGGATATACTTTCGACTACGAAATTCTCGCTCGAAATCTCGGACATCGTGTATGGCTGTTTTGCTGCCCTCGAGCCCATGCTTTTTTTGCTTATGTGCCCTTCACCAGCATTATGCAGTATGGAACGACACGGCTTTGACTTACCCGAAAGGAAAAACACACCCGGTACGAGGGTACGAACCTTTACCTGATTTGGGCTGAAATGTGATTAAGGGCTCCAATTTTCCGGAGGGATTTCATGGAAATGAGATCCCACTGCACGCACAGACCGTAACAAGAATTATACGGGAACGTCTTGCTGGGTCTAAGGTCAGTAAACGTTTTATCTCAGCACTCAGGCGGCTAATGATTTCTCTGTGCGCCAGTAGCGAGTCGTTGAACAACACTACTGACGAATTTTCTGTAGAGTTCGTTTGTTGTACCATCATAGATTATGATAAATTTGTATACAGATAAGTACCTGTCTAGATTTAATTCTTAATTTGTACGCGATACCAACACGACGACGCCTATAATCTCCTAAATTCCGAATAGGAAGTTCACACGCAACCAACTCTGCGAGTGACCACCATCAGAATTTCATCGAACACCTGGTACATGTCTACAGCATATCTGGACATATACTCCGGTGATAAAGAGGAGCATTCTTGTCAAAGCCAACGATACATCCATACCTCCAATCTCCTCAAAAAGCATGCCTCGGCTTTCGATCTCCCATCTTCACCAGAACTTTTAACACCCGAACAACAAGAAATCCTTATTGATCTCAATGTTTAGAATCCATCCATACCTGGCTGTAGAAAAACAACGAAAGATCTTACACGATGTTTTTCTTTATTTTATAGAAAGGCGGCGGTGATGGTGCTCAAGACTTGATTTTCCAACCGCCTCGACCTCTTTTGGCTGGACGAATCACTTTCGAGTTGGATTCGGCGACTCCGAAGACGAAACAGAATTTCATGGCGCTGTGTACTGGAGAGAAGGGAAACGTGAAGAGTGCACCGAATAAGAAGTTGTGTTATCTTGATTGCCCGATACATCGTGTGGTCAAGGGATTTGTCGCGCAGGGAGGGGATGTCACTCGTGGGGATGGGTCGGGGGGCGAGGTGAGTTTTTTTTTTTTTTTTTTGACTTCTTCGGCTTTTCGAGCTACTTGTTTACTTATTTAAATTATGATTGTATAGTCGATATACGGGCCAAAATTTCCAAGTGAAAAACCAGGCTTGCAAGTTTCCCCTCGTCGTGGAAGTATTGCTATGGCCAATTCTGGTGGGAAGAATCCGAACAATACGTCGCAGTTTTTTATCGTTCTCTCAGATGATGAAAAGGTTCTCGAGAAACTGAAAGGTGCGGTAGTTTTTTAACTTAGCAATTTTTTTTTCCCGATTTGGCTTATTGTTTCTTTAATCCTTGCAGGAAAATATGTCGTGTTCGGACGGGTAAAATCTGGGGATGTGGAAAGTGAAAGGGTTCTGCAGAGGCTCAACGAAGTAGGTGTGGAACCCGGAGGTAAAGATGAAAAGCCGGTATTACCGGTGTGGGTCGGTGGATGTGGAGTTGCGTAAAAAAAAACAAAACAATGATGTACCCTGTAAGTTGTAAGTGTAGTAAGATGACAAAAACACCTCAAGTTTTCCTTTAACATCTTACCGGATCTCCTTTGGCCTAGATAAGGATTCCATACACCAGAGAAGGCTTACTCACGCATCAGAAACAAAGACCTCCCACCCGAATTGGTCTCAGAATGGCGCGAGAACGCGACAGTGATTACAGTAGTAAACCCCCCGCCCGTGTGGTTTTTAAACTCTCATGAGTTGCTGGGATCCATATCTTCGTCCCACGCACAAAAAAGTTTGTTGCTTAAGGGACAATATGTCTTCCTCAGCCGCATCGCACAAGTCAAATGTCGAAGGAAGGCGGCCCATCATCCATAACGGGAAAAAGATTGAATCTCAGAGCGATGGGCGAGGACTCCAACCATTCAACTCCACCGTGGACCCAAAGGGCGACGCGGGCAATTCAAGCAACTGTAGAGAGGGGGGTGGGGCAGCAGTTTTGTATAACGCTTCGTGGCCCGCCTCACAAGCGGACATATTTGATTGCGTTGAATTGGTGTATAACTAAGGATTCCTTGCAAGGCCAAAACCGTGAGTTATATACCCTGTTACGTTTTTTAAAGTCTTTACATTGTCAACCTTACAGGTGCTCTTTCAATGTGCACGCGATTCCATCTCAAATTCGGACAAGAATGTGAAAGAGTTTTGAACGGTATATTAGTGTGTAGGATACATTTGACTAGAAGCTATAGTTGCTCGAAATTCAATTAAGAAATCGTTCAGGCATCATCTGAAACTCCAGCATCGGGTGTGCATGTGTTACCTGGAGCAGTGGTGGTGGCCGTTGTGGATCCAGGGAACACACTAGTGTTGCCCTGCACACTAATACAGAGGTTCACGCCGAGGGGAGACTTCACGGAGACGGAAGTGATGGCGGTTCCCTTGGGCAACGTTTTCGTGTTCTTCAACTTCAAAACGGATTTGATCGCATCCTCGCACATTGTTTGTACTTGAGCTTGGGTGTACTTCCCTTTATCATCATCCCAGGTTGTCTTAACTTTGCCATTTGCCTATCAAAATATAGAATTAAGTAACCAGAACAACGGTGAGGGGTCATCCCCACAAATAGCACTCACGTTGGTGAACTTGGATAGACCTGTCGTAGCATTCTCAGTTCTCTTTAAGTTCTTGTTGGCGGGAACGCTGAGCAACGAGGAAGCCAAATGTCTGCCAGAGGTGTTCTTCAATCCCTTCTCCGTGCCGAAGACATGGGGTTTAATTTTTGCGAACTCGCTCTTCGCGGCGGTGACGAATTCAGCATCAGCAGCAGCTTGGTCGCCGGCCTAAGTTGAAGGTTAGAAAGATCAAAGGGCTCAACAAAAAGAACATACTTTGGCATTGAAAGCCTTGCATTCAGCAGCGTTCTTCGCCAAGGTAGCAGCCGCTGCAGTGGAAACACCAACACATTTTCCTGCTTGGTTGAAACCACAGACTGCTTTCCCGCCAGCACCCTTGACTGCGACTAGAAGGAAGGGGCGAATTCAGTTTATGAGGAAATGAGAAAATCTTTGTGCGATGCTTACTGCACTTATCACAAGAAGTCTGTTTGCCACAACCTGCCTCAGCAGGGTCGGCGCTAGTACCGGCCACTGGACTTGCAGGCCTGCTTGGGGGTGGTGTCGCAGTTTTTGCAGGGGCCTTTGCTGGTGCTTTGGCAGGTGCTTTTGCCGGTGCTTTTGCCGGTGCTTTGGCTGGCGTCGTCTTCTGGATGAGTAATAATAGTATTAGTTTAAACTCGTTGTACCACTAACAAACGTCATGCTCACCTTTGTAACTGGTGTCGGAGCAGTGAGCGCCGTCTCGGTCAAACAGAGGACGACAACAAAGAGAGCAAAGAAACGGAAGTAACGAGAGTAGTGCATGATGACAAAAAGAGAAATCTGTTCTCAGAACAGAGAGGCCGTCGAAAAGAACGTGAAAGGAAGTTGAAGAGAAAACGGGGGCTGAGACTCAGTCTGGGGAAATCATCAAAGTTCTGGGATCCGTTTTATAGTCCACTAGATAAATTAGGACCGGTTGATGATCTTGCGGAGCACATGAGTTGGATCACTCAATTAACCTGTTTATCAATTGAAGCTATGCTCAGTGCTCACCGCGTATATAAATACTACCCATATTGCGAGACGATCACTGGGCCAACGGCTGGCATATGTGAACCCGAATCACCCGATTCAGCCTCTGCTTTGATTCTCCTGTGCCGCATCTTTCTTCTCCATACCACTTGCGAGTACCTCTCACAAACATCCGAATGGCGTACCATAGAAGGAGCATGAACGGTCAAAAACGTTGGTTCGAGTTGTGCCTACCGAGAGCTTCGGGATCGGATAAGCTAAGCGTTGAATGGCATGTCGAGAGTGGCTGCTGAAACAGGACAGTTTCAGCTTGGAGACTGGGTTGAGGGATGAATGAATAAGTTTCCTGACAAATGAGTGATGCGCGATGAGAACCGAACGACCTCGAACGACGGGATCCCGACCTTGGTCACCATTAGCACAGCCCCCGGAAACAGATTCTGTCGCTGTCAACATCGTCGCCAGCATCATGATTCCTTGCATTGACTTTTCCTCATCATGTCTGAAGAAGAACCTGTAAAGAAAAGAAGGCTACCAAATTCTTGCGACGAATGTCGACGAAGAAAAAGTAAGATTTGCTCCGTTCAATGACTGTGTCGCTGAAGCTATTCTAGTCAAATGTAAGGCTTAGCTGTATCTGAGATTTCGGACAGAAATTCTCATTTGCAAGGTCAGGCGATAGCTCAACGATGCCGGGAGCGATCTGTTCGCACTGCATCGATTTCAGGATCGAGTGTACGCACGCAATCGTGAAGAAGGTGCGTTTGATATCAGCTAGTATGATTTTTGATCGGCTTATTGTCTGTTAGAAAGGTGGACCAGTATCGAAAGCTGGGTAATTTCGAGGCCTTCACATATGGGTATTGGGCTGAAGCCTTGACCAAACCTTCAGATCCATTCGGCCAACGAAAAATAGTGACATCAGTACTTTGGTCGATAACATACTCTCATCAACCGTTCCATTTACCCTTCCAGACGATCCCAACGCCACACATAAAATTCTGGTTGACCTGGCAACTCATATCCGTGCCCTCGACCGGGAGCTTGAAAGCCGGTGGACGTCGCAAATGACAGTCACCGATGGTCAAAAGGAAAATGCAGCAAGTCATCTTCAGAATTTGGGAGACAGTGATGAAGAGACGTCTGAACTGGACCACCATTTCAAAACGTTGAATATAGAACGCACTCAATCTCGCTACTTCGGCAAGTCGAGTCGGATCATGCTAGTTCAGACTGCCATGGAGATTAAGAAGGAGTTTTCTAAGCAACAAGCTGGAGAGGTATTGTCGCAGGCAAAACGGCAACCCATGTGGCAAATGCAGCATCAGGTTACTCCCCTAAAATTCTTTTATCGTGCATTCTAATGGAGCTCTAGTGGCAACAAATGCCCGAAATACACCCCGAGCCACTCTGTTTTCCACCAATGGATCTCATGAACAACCTTATTCATTTGTATTTCGTTCAGTTCAACGTCTTCAACCCGTTGTTGCATCGACCGACCTTTGTCAACTCCGTCGCCAACGGTTTACACCTCCGTGACTACTTCTTTGGCGCTTCCCTGCTCGCTGTGTGCGCACTAGGTGCTCGATACTCAAATGATCCCCGTGTCTTTTATCCAGGCTCTACATCGCAACACAGTGTCGGGTGGAGATGGATCAAGCAAATTCAACTTATGCCTCCCACGTTTCTCTATCCCGCATCAGTATATCAACTGCAGACCTATATAGTAAGTGATTGTGGTACGTTTTTTATAAATGCTCTTCATTTACCTCCACAGTTAGTTATACAATTTACGAACGTTACTACGACCCCGGAACACGCTTGGCTTCTTACAAGCTTTGGTATCAGATTGTGCCAAGATATTGGAATTCATCGGAGAGGCCGCGGGAATACAGTCGAGTGGCGGCGTGCTTTCTGGTTTTTGTTCATGTCTGATGTTGTGGTCAGTCAAATTGTTGGCCGACCACAGGCAATGTCGGCAGCACAGTGAGTATTTCCGACCGGGTTGGTTTATGGCGTCCCGAAGCTCACGCAGCTGACGCTGTAGCTATGATATTGAGTATCCTACTGAGTGTGACGATGAGTATTGGGACCTTGATGATCCAAATCTTGCTTGGAAGCAGCCCGAAAGCAAACCTTCGAGTGTGTCCTGTTGGATACAGATGTTGAAGCTCTTTGAAATTCTAGGATCCACAGATCAGACCATTGTCGGTGTTTGTCCTTTTGTATGTAGTTAGGCAGTCCGTTAACCATGTCGAGATAGTACTCTGTAAAGCGGACGGGTGGACAAGATGCAGACAAGAACCTGGCGGAACTCGACTCTCGATTAAACCACTGGCTCAACGAGCTGCCTGACCACTGTGAGTCCTGACCTTGCGAAAGTAGCAGGGCTTACTGATGAACTTGCCTGCTTCAGTAAAGTGGGACCCCAATCGACAAGATCCGCTCTTCTTCCAACAGTCCGTTCTCTTATACAGCGTGTATCATTGGACTCAGATTCAGGTTCATCGCGCATTTCTTCCAAAGCTGGGTCGAACTTCCTTGTCGGGGTCTTCCTCTCTCGTTGCATGTGCATCTGCCAGCAGGTCGTGCGCTCGAGTTATTAATGACACGCGGAGAAGGGGTTATCTAGTACCTCATGCTATAACTATCGTAAGTGACGAATTACCCTGTTTTCGTCGGCACTCGACTGATCGCTTCGTGTACATGCAGTCCGCTGTGTTCACATCTGGGATGATACTGCTGATTAACGCGTGGATGCTTTCAATGGAAAAGCTTCCCGTGGACCTCAAAGCAGAACTGGCCGATATATACCGCTGTCTAGACTATCTCCGTTCCCTCGAGTCAATGTAAGTCCCTTTCACAAGTCAAGACTGCACAGAAATTGATCAGTGTTTTCCTAGAGTACAGGTTGCGGGTCGGCTGAGTGATATACTAGGAGAGACAGTTGGAATCAGTCAACTTGAACAGGCCTCAAAGAGAGGGAAAAGAGGCTGGGGTTTTATTGAGCTTGTTAACCCTCCTCATTCTTATCAGTCGTCGAGTTTGCCCGCAGAGTCCAGCGTTGCTAGACAATTTGCAGGTTCCTCCAGGGTTTCTGGCGCATCAAACGTGGCTGCCACGACTGCTAACCCGAATTTCTCCTTCCCGTTGTACACCCACCCACCACAGTCATTTTTCTATACACGATCTTTCGGCTCCGACTCTGGTATTGCAGAAGTCGATGATAGCGCTGGGTACCGCACTAGCAGTCAACTATTAGATGATTTTATCAATATGGGAACAGAGATGTCCACTTTTTTGCCACCGCAGCATGGCGCCCATTCCGGTACCGACATCTATGTGACCTCAGGTTTCGAAGGCGACAATTCTACCTTTGAAGGTGAGCGTTTGTTCGCCATGATATACAACTTGTTCTCAATCCATGTCGGTGAGATCCTCCAGGTATATGGGGCAATTCTAACTCGGGCGCCTTGCAAACTCACCACCAGTACGTCTGGTTCCTCGTTATTATTCTCAGCACAGATTTTTGACGCGTGTACAGGTATGACGATTGGGACTCGTATCTATCAACTGTCAACGAACTCTTGCATTACATGGAGCGCCGATCCCATTGAATGCGAACTGACTCGAATATACATGTAATTCGATTCTCTGTGGCCGAATGTACACGCATCTATACATAGAAAGATCTGGTTGTCTACGAGGTGGTATGAAACCTTCTCGCCATTCAATCCGTGAAAGCGAGCCTGGAATAATTTGGAGTTACAATCATTTTATCTTATCTGACTCCGCAGCCCACATACGCGTAGATCACGGCACGACCGAGTCAGACCGCTGACGACCGTGAGCCTGAGATGCCGCCCAATTTATCAACACCATGTCGCCGTATAAAACCCCCTCGAATACGATCTTTCCGATGTTGTCATAACTAGCTCGAATCCTCTATTCGTGAGAACTTCCATATGGCTGAAGAAGACCATGCTGGAAAGAAACGCAGGCTTCAAAATGCCTGTGATGAATGTCGGAGGAGGAAGAGTGAGTTCAAGAAAACCGTTCAGCTTTGATACCACTGTTGACATCTTATCCAGTCCGTTGCGATAGTGCGACTGCGCCAGAAGGCATTTGCTCGAACTGTATCGCCTTCAAGACTGAATGTACGCATCAGTTGCAGAAGAAGGTGTGTCCTACTTCTCTTCACTGCAGGTTCTGTGTTGTGGTCGGGGATGGAAGAAATGAACTGAAAGGCACGTTTCATGAAGATGGTCTCTGGGAGCATCGTGCGGAGGGCCGGGCAAGGATGAGATATTGGGAGTAAGAGCGAGTGATTGACTCGAGATTGATTTTCCCTCAGTCCCACTGTCATGAAGCGAACCTGCCGCCTATCGCTAATCGACCTAAATGGCTAACCTTTTCACTTGCAGAAACGAGGTCCAAAAATAGGGTGGGATCATCAATTACCCTCGAAATTACCCCATGGTAGACTAACTATGCACCCTGAAGACCCTCACGGAAAGCTGATTCAGCTAGGGCCCTTGTAAACGCCATTCTATCTTCTACAAGACCATTCGTACTTCCAGAAGATCCGGAAACAGTCAAAGAAATGTTGGTAGACCTTGCAAATCACGCTCGTTCTCTGGATAGGCAGTTGTCACTAGCCAGAGCAGTTGGCCCAGATACCGACACCCCTTCCCCGGCCGCTGCGTCTCCAGCTATTTCCAACGATACGCCCGAACTTGAACTTGAATCACAGGACGACGTTGATTCCATTGACGCTCTCACTCAAGAGTTAAATAAAGTGACGATCACTCATTCTCGGCGACATTTCGGAAAATCGAGTAATTTCATGCTCATTCAATCCGCGATGGATGCTCGACGTGATGTTGTCGGTGACGCCAAGTTCACGTCTGCGATTTTTATGGGGCATCAACGGCCAGAGTTCTGGAACCCCTTCCCTGTGAGTTATTCGCATATAATGAGCTGAAAATTCCTAAAATTTGACTTAGTGGCAAGTATTGCCCCAACGCCAAACCGTTCCTTTCGTATTCCCGGAAGACGATCTTCTTCTTGATCTGGTCAACATCTACTTCCAGAATGTCAATTCCTTTTTTCCATTATTGCATCGACCTACTTTCGAACGCTCAATCGCAGAGGGCTTGCATCTACAGAACCGCTCTTTTGGGGCGACTGTTTTAGCTGCTTGCGCTGTCGCATCCCGACATTCAAGCGACCCACGCAACTTGTGCGAGGGCACGACATCGGTACATAGTCTGGGATGGAAATGGTTTCGCCAGGTCCCCCTTGTACGGGAGTCATTTGTAGAGCCCCCGTCACTCTACGACATTCAGCTTTGCAGTGTGAGTGGTTCTCAGTTGCCGAACTAACCTTCTTGCGCTCATCTCTATTTTCAGATATCCGTATTTTATCTACAAACATCGTCTGCACCGGAGGGTGCTTGGCTGGTGATTGGAATTGGAATCCGATCTGCTCAGGAGATGGGCATACACATCAGAAATGCTCTCAATCCCTACTCCCAAGGCCCCGCCGAAAGAGAACTGTGGAAACGCTCGTTTTGGGTGCTTATATCCACTGACGTCTTTATGAGCGTAGGTCTTGGACGCCCGCGGGCTACAACTCCAGATGAGTCCGTCTAGTTATCTGTCTTTCAGTCGCTTTTCACCAACTTTTCGCAATCCCTTCAGTTTCGATATCGATTTGCCGATTGAATGCGACGACGAATATTGGGAAAGTGATGACCCGCAGAAGGCGTTTGTACAACCGGAGGGAAAGCCATCAAGACTATCGTTTTTCGTGACTTTCCTTAAGCTTCTGGATATTGTTGGATTCGCACAACGCACACTGGTGAGCTGCAATTGATCGTGCTTATTGGCCTCGTGAAGATTGAACCTGTTGTCAGTATGCCGTTCGCAAATCCGAATTGTGGTCTGGAATGGGGGTCTCAGGAAACGATTTCAGAAGGAAGGCAGTCATGGAGCTCGGTAAATATGATTACCGTCTAACAGGAAGAAGACTTCATCCCCGTCTCTTTCCTTCACAGATTCGGCGTTGAATAAATTCCTAGACTCGATACCGGAACACCGTGAGTAAAAATGTTGATTATGGCGCAAAAGAGTTCTACAAAATACTGAGTTCCCATTAAGTAAAGTGGAATCCTAATAATCCTGACCCCCTTTTCTTCCAGCAATCGGCGATCCTTTACGCGACTTACTACTGGGTGCAGATTCAAGTTCACCGCCCTTTTATTCCTCGACCGGGACAAGAGTCACCTCTACCTTTTCCTTCCCTTACGATATGCGCAAATGCCGCACGTTCAACGGTGAATATCCTGGAAATATCACAGGCTCGGCGGGAAAAAGAATTAGTGGCCCTTGAAATGGTTCCCAACATATTAGTAAGTACTCCGCCTCATAGTGGAGCGGAAAGCAAGGCTTACGAGTCGATCTAGGTGCCCTTGTTTGCAGCCGCGCTGATTCTCCTCCTCAACATATGGCGTCAACGGGATAATAAGCCTGCCTGGGAATCGTCAATGAAAGAAATGACGGACGTATACCGATGTTTGAAATTGGTCCAGAAATACGAGACGAGGTAGGAGCCGTCATGCATGATGCTACCAGAACTTAACTGCTTATTCTCGATGCCTACTCTATTTAGGTACCAAACAGCGGGTCGTATACTGTGCGCACACCGTTCTGATGCCGTTTGATTGCGAGACTAAAATTTTGAATTACCGATGCCTAGGGATATCCTCACTGCAGTCCTTGCAATCGGTCAACTTCCGACGACTAGAGAATTGAAACGCCCAAGGAGTCCGGGAGATGAAGAAGAGCGAAGACCCGCACCCGCACGTGCGCCGTCGCATGCTCAAAAAGTGTTCAGTGATCTACACGACGCCATACATGGGGGGCTACATGGCTCAGTCAATTACAGCAAGCCAGACGCTAGAATTTCGACCGATGCATCATTGAGCAATCACCCGACCACGTCTCAACATCCTTACACTGGCGTTGATGTGACTTCGTCGTCAGCAAGTCTTCCGGCTATCGTTGAAGGTGGAAGTGGGATGGACAACGCTAATCCCGTTCAATCTCACCCCCAGCCGCTCCAGCCGCTCGTTGGAATAGATTATACCGCCCTTCAGATGCCAGTCGACGAGGGAAACCGTCAAGCGTTTATCGGTGACTCAGGGTCATCCGAGCTCATGCTACAGCCCGACGGTTTTCCGGTGCCAGACCTCGCATGGAACATGACACCACCAGGGAATGTTGACTTCACTGTCACGTGGGTCTATTTTCTGGTCATTGAGTAGTTGCAACCCATACTAACCACTCTGTCACTAGACAAGAAGATTGGGACTCTTTCATGGCCGGGTTTGATGATATAGTGACTGGAGCGGCGGATTACCGGGCGTTTTGACTGATAAGAGCACCGGAGTAGGTTCGAAATTAATATTTACCAAGTCATTGAATTCCGAAACCGCGCACACCGCTAGTTAGTATACCGCACTTCGCAAGATCATTGTATCGATAATTTGAAATACCCTACTTACACTTTACATTCCCGTCAAGCCACATCCAAATTCGCGATAAGACTGAGGCAATCTTACCGTTCATAAGTAGACAAGACAACGGTTGACCTTGGTGTGATATCATACACGCCCCTCACGTCGGGGTAATGAATATGGGATTCAGGATCCATAACAAAATAGTACTGATCCGCATGAGCTCAAACGATACGTTTCAATCAAGTCAAACATAGCCATTTCCTCCATTGTTTTGTGGATGAAGATGGACCGTTGACGGAAGCTCTGTGATCTACTCCGGACGACTTGAGCTCCACAGAGCCGCAGAGCGTCTGAGAATCCCCTTCTTCATCTTTACGATCCCTCAGTTCTCGAATACGTGAAGCTGGAGCCAATTCCGGAGCGATGGCAAGAACAGCATATTCGGCCAATGACAACGATGCCGAATCATTGGTAGTGAGGTTTTGAATCTGTCGGCACAGTGAATAGGTGATTACAGCCCCCAATCAGGATGGGATGGGAAAGTAACACACCTCATTGATCGGATTGACGACATCAGTGCCGCCGACTTTTTGGACAGGGCCCCAAACGCCAGTTGTATTTTTGTTGAGATTATCCCACGCGCCTTGCTTCAAGGTGTTGTCATTGAGACGTTGGCCTGACGAGGTATGAGGAACAGGAGAAGTTGATAGATTTCAAGAAGTAGAACCGACCAGCATAAGCCTGTAACTTGGCATACAGCTGACTAAACCCTCCACTAGAGAATGCTTTGCCGTATCGTTGAATTTTCCTATTCCCCAAGCCTGTCAGCAAGCGCTATCGAGGTAGTTCGCTCACAAGTCCACTTACTGCTGATCAGTCCCATTAAACAAACGGCAAAAATCTAACCAGGCAGCATCGAACTGAGGTTCGTCCGTAATGAGGTCCATGGCTTCCATGAGTAGCTCTCCTCCACCAAAGAGCATTGTAAGATGGTACCTAACCATCGCTTAACATCGCATCGAAAAATGATAGATAGAGCACCACTCACGAGCCAGTTCCGGATTCACCTTCATCGAACATATGGCTGGTTGCTGCATTCCATCCGACCGCAGCACCGTTACCAGTGAACAGTCCGAACGAGAACGACCCAATATCTTGCTGGATGACGACAAAGGCAGATTAATCCACAAACCCACTAACCGCTAGCTCCGTTAGCACGTACCATGCCAATTTTAATCTTATTCAACCATTGAGAGTCGTTCTGGCAGTCCGAAAGGGATCAGAGGAAGTCTGCGGTGGGGCTTGGAAAAATCTTACCGTACGCTCCCACTTGGTAAACCAATTTCCAGCCAAGGTAACCCAGTCTGGCCCAATGCGTAGTCTGCCTGGTGCATTGGGATTCGGATGGTCGCGAGGCAAAGCCTTTCTTAATGGATCCCAATTCATGATGGTATCGCCAGCTTGTAGAGCAAAATCCATTATATCGCCTACGAGTTCATCCGCTGGGAGGTAACGGCTTCAGTAAGAAAAAGTATGAATGGGTGAGTTACTGACTGGTAAGATAGTAAAACGGTCTCTTCAAGGCGGCAGCCCCAACACGAGCCTCTTTGGCACCATCTCCCCAATGCGATACGTTGTGTCGCGAACCAAGCCCAGCGTACGGACCGGTATGGTGGAAATCAGTTTCGGACAGGTGTCGGGTCATCGCAGACGCAATTCGAAACACGTCCGCTCGTCCAGTCCGCAAAAATGACATCCAAAGCCACAAGTCGGTTCCTTGTGAGAAGAGGTCAGTGTATGCCCTTCAGAAGTAGAAAAGGCGAAGCTTACCAAGTTCACCGTTGTCCCAGGCGAATCCACCGACATCGTACCTCCAGGTATGACGGGTTTGATCGTAAGTATGCATTACGTCGCCGTAGTTCCAAAAGCCATAAAAGTTCCGTTGATCAATTTCCTGCATCGCAGCGAGTCAGCACAAAGCCCGAGACTGGAAATGACTATCCACCCACAGCGACGTAAAAGTCCAACAAATCACTCTTTCGCTTTTCAAGGTCGGGATCTATCGATGTATTTGGAACGTCCCTATCAACGTCATCAGTAGAAAAATCTACGCTTATGAGAGGAACACCAACCATCGGCCACCAAAGAGTTTGTGTGACGCGTAGAATTCGGGACTTGCGACGATTTGAGGAGCCTTGGTCTGTTTAAAGAGGAATTTAGAAAGATCCAAATACGCCAGTAAAAATCCATACATGAATGGCTGCAAGCTGAGCGAGGGTACTACGTGAAGGGGTTGCTGGTACCACTTGAATCGAAACCTCATAGGATCTTCCAATTCCGGTCGGGTCCGGATCTGGATCGCCAACATCCTCGTAGGCAAGATCAAGCTACGAGAGCAAACTTTAGAAATTTTGCACGATATATATTGAAAAAAAAACAAAACACGTACTCCGTGAGGCACCGTGTCGTAGTGACGCATATCGAGCGCAGGTCCCTACGTGGATATCATCGATCACTCAATCGGGGGTAGAGGAAGGCACTATGATCTCACCCTCGGACTATAGGCCCATAATGTAAAAGTCGCATTATCACTATGAGCACCACGTATGTCTAACCCCCTTGGGAATGCTTCCCAGAAGTCTGCGAAAAGTGAGCAGAAGTTACCATGTACAGCGCACGAAAACTGCTTACCCTTCAAACCAAACACAACACCACCTCCGGTTGCTCTCCCCACATAACCAAGCCCAGCAGCTCGGGTTCCGAAACCGGCATGAGGCACAAATGACGCTTTGCTCCCTGCATTTGTTCTTTTCGCAATGGAGAAGTTGGAAGAGGACAACTGGTCGAGGGTGAAATCCGACCAGACAGCAAGCTGGTCAACTTCCGATGACACTGAAGTCGGCCATTTGCTGATATCAGGTACGGCCTGTCCTTCGAACTGAGGAGTGAGAACTACAGCAGTTGCGTCCCGTCTGAGTCCAGAAAGGACAAGCACAGGTTCGCCCCAGATACCCCCTTCGGTAGTCACGAACCGGACGTGACGATTCCAGAGCTCATCAGAGAGTGGTGTCGTGAATGTCAAACCCTGAAAAAAGGAAAACTATAAGTCACTCCTAGCGCGACGAATGGTTCGATACTCACGAGCCCCTTGATGAAGTCTTTGGTCTGGTCACCGTCGTATATAAAGAAGTGAACCATTCGCAGTGAAGTTGTACCAGCGGAGATGTAAAATCTCACAATGAAGGGCAGGAAATCATCGTGGCCAGCTCCGCTATATTTTCCGGTCGCCTAGAAGAAGAATTCTAGTTAGCTTCACCTTGAGGAAAGAGAGAGAGAGGGATAACGACTTTAATAACTGCGCGAACCGGACCCTTTTGCTCAACCGTGACCGACTCTACCTTGCCCTGAAAGGACAACACAGATGGACGTGGTCCGGGTACTTCGCCCTGATCAGGGCCATCTTGGAGGAGAAGCTCGAGGACGCCATTTTGCGCGTGGATTTTCCCTTGCAGTGACAGCGAGCTGACGAGTGTCGTACCACTACTGTTAAACTTGGCTGTAATTATAATTATGCCCTCATGAGAAAAGGTACATCTAAGAATAATAGCTCTGTGGCCTGACATTACCTGTGAAGGACCCCGTGGTCACAGTTATTCCATTATTCGATTGTTCTACTGACACAGGGTTTTGAGGTTCCGCGGGTGTACCTTGTGGTCAAAAAAGAATTGAATAATACACCTGCAGACTCCAGAGTTATCATCGTTTGGAACGCACCTATTGCGAGCTGCAGGCTATCCGACAGACCGCTGTCAGTTTGCAGTGCATGTCCGCTCCATTTGAGACTTCCATCAGGCCAGCTAGAGTCAATGTCAGTAGAGGTAACGTCACGGACCATTTAGAAACATACAAGGCAAGGGGCCACGTTTGGACCGGAATGCTGGACCCTCCAGACGTAACAGAAATGGGAGTGGTCTTGTCAACTTCTCCTTGGGTCCATGGTACACCGAATGCAGCGCCTTGGGGAGTGGTGGAAGGGGCTTTACCATCCAGCCATTTCAGGTCTACTCCTTCAGCAGCGCGAGGTTTTTGAGCCCTCATAGTCGCGATAAATCCGGCCGGTAGTAATGAAATCTACACCCCTCTCGTGTGCTGCATTTCCCCTCTTTTTATCCTTGCCCACTGCTTTGTTTCCGCTACATCCAGCGGTCCGCTCCTCGTTACCGTTCCTGACTTCGCGATGGTTAGCGATGCCATGTGATGTTTTTTTCGTGAGACGAGATTTTGTCTGTGCATATGATCAATCTTCGTTCCGGTGAAATTCGATGATTTGCAGCTGCAGTGAGTTATGAATAGGTTATATATACAGGCCTGTAACAGGACGGTATATGACGAGCTAGAGAGCTGGGTTATCACTACCCACCTTGCCAGGTCGTCAGTGATAGCCAGTGACAGGCTTGTACATAGCGTCAGCAGCAAAATGAAAATGAAAATCGGCTTTTGACCTCCGTCGGTAATCGATAATCACGGGAGCTTAATTTAATTTATTATTTAAATTACAACTTCAAACCTTTAGCGACGCACTATATACCCCCCTTGCTGCCGACAAACTCCAGCCAAAACACAATCTCTCCACGCAGCATACATCAACACAACAAAATTATTTCCTTCCGGACTTCCCGAAGTCCAAGGGTTCGTGTCCTGCCATCCAAGAGGGTTCACAGCCGGAGTCACCGCTCCATTCTCCGAAACGTGCGGTACACCACTATCATCGTTACCCGCAATCGTCCTCATCACATCATCGGCCCACTGAACATACCCGGCTTCCTCCCCAAAATTCTGCGGGTCGAGGACAACCATCCGATAAACCACCGCAGCTATCATCGTAGTCCCAGAAATCTCCCCAAACCCATGTGCACTCTCCGTATCATTGAGGTAATTCCTGAGCAGCCCATCATCTGGTGGTGAACCGAGAGCTCCATCGATAATTTCTTTAATCCAGAATGTAAGGTTAGCTATAGCTTCATCACCCCATCCCTCAGTTAACGCCTTGGGTGCTTTTTTAATCGAGGCTAACACCCTAGACATGCCTCCGACGGCCCAAGCATTCCCAGTCGACCATAATCCAGGATCAGCACTCTGAGGACCAACGATATGCTCCCAAACGCCATGGTAAGGTTCAGTTTCGGAGACGTTCGCACGGAGTACTTGACGTTGCAATCCACACTGGTTGACTGTTTCTTTCAAAAGATCGACGTTTTGTGAGTCGATGGCGTAGTAGGCCATGAACGGTGGAAGCATGTACATCCAATCAGCCCTGTCCGTGCGTTATTAAAAAGAAAGAGAGAAGTGGGGGGGTTGCCTAGGACTCACCAAAGTTCTGCAACATCAGCACGATGTGAAATAGCTCCATTCCACCACCGCGGGACTTGATCCGCCAAATATCTCATCTCCGCCTCAATAGCAAGCACATATCGCGGGTCAGATTTTCCCAACATAACAGCCGCCACTCCCAAACTAGCAGGATCCCCCACCGCACCGTCCCCATCCGCAAACACGTTCGGCGGAGTGCCAATCGTAATTCGTGCTTCAGCATACGAAAGCGAGCGGGTGTTGTTTCTATCAAGAATAGGGACTGGGAAGGGCTTGGATCCGAACACGGACGCATCGGGATTGTACAACTCGAGTAGAGCTTCCGCTGCTGTACCGTATTCCCAAGAATGAGTGGGAAGAGTCTCTGCGAGGGCAGCAACGCCTTTGATATCGAAACCTGGGTCGAACGGGAAGGCAGATTCACCAAGGTCTACATCTACCGATGTCACACTGGTATCGGGTGGTTGCGCCTTGGAGAGTGAGAAATGGGTGATGAGGAAAAGGAGGACAGTCGTGAAGAGCATGGGAGAACCGGAGCCTGGAGGTGACCTCTCCAGCCTAGAGAGGAGGAATTTTTAAGAAAAAAGCAATTCTTCTAGACTCTTTTTTACACGTTACTAATGCGCCCCCATCTGGATATTTCAAATTTTGAGGTGCCGTACCTTTGAAACCGTTGCAAACGAGCGTGATGAGAGCGGGGCGTCGGCGGTCGCATCGTAATCACTGATAGGTAGTTGGGGTCAAGCGTGCGCCCTCTTTTGATTTGCCAAGTGCTCGAGGCTGGGATATCTAGACCAAAATCCAGGTCCCGAACCGTCAACCCGAGTCAATTATCATCCAAGAGCATCGAGAGAGCATAACCTATCGCTATGCCGAAGGAGTTATGTACATAAACAATCCCACAAGTTACGAAGTACCAAGAAACCATTCACGAATAGTTCTTATCAAGAATGATTTCCGCTCGAGTTTCACCGGCCTCCAGCCTGATCCACGTTCTCACACCTTTTGTCGGATCAGGCGAAGTGAACAGTAAATTCCTCACGCCGTAACCCCATTCAGGTTCTCCATAACCTCCATAGCTTGTCAGCAGCGGCCATGGCATGAGCTATCCTTCTGAGACGTTAGAACAAACAAACGTACCCAGAATGTTTATCGAAACAAAAAATCACATCTTTAGTCGTTTCCCTGGCGCACCACTCGTTTCCATGATCTTGTTAAATTGATCGGGATAAACAATCATCAAAGGCGAAGAACGTAAAAATTTAAAGCAAACGTACCGTGTCCTGAGATGACCGCATGTAAATTCTTGATATTCGCATTGAGAGCATCCCAAAATGCATTGTCTTTCCCAGCGTTTCCGGCAGTAAACGTTGCTTGCACAGATCCGATTCCGTCCAATTCATCGACTTTAAAGAAAATGATCACTGAAGGGGAGGATGCGAGAAGGTGGATTTCAATACCGTTCAGTCCAGGATTCTTAGAGCTGTCCATTTTCTCTTGAACATCCGTTATAACGTGCCTTGGAGGTTTCTCTCAGCTTCTTTCTGAACGCGAAAGAGCCCCATAACTCACGGTGGAATATGCACAAAGGCCAACGCTCCTCTGTTTTCAGGACGTCCCCAAACAGCATTCATGTTTGACGTTTCACTTTCAATCCATCCTGCCACCGTTTCATCTACCCAATCTGGGACCGGTGTGGAATTTGCTCCCGGAGAGAATCCACCTAAACGAAATGGGATTTCGACAAGCAACGTTTGTGCCCAGGGATAGGCTTACCTCGGGAATCAAAAAACCAAAGGACGAGGGTTGGGACAGTATCTATCACGGTGTCAGTGACAACTAACTTCGGTAATCAAGCTCAAGGTACCCGAATGCTTTGCATAGATCTGTAATTTGATCGTTTTCAACGAAGGTCGGTAGAGAAGGTAGATAATGGGACGTACAGGAACCCAATAATTTCCAGGCCCACCATTTCCTCCTACTCCTGGAGGACCCACTCGTGTGTAGCTCAATGGGGCTACTTTCTGCTCACGTTCAATTTCCTCTAGGTGAGTGATATTGGGATTATTGTCATGATTCTATGTCCGCAAGAAAGATGAATGGATGGAACACAATGCATGACCAAAACTCACTCCATGAGTAGAGGAAAAAGGAACTTTGACCGCGTTGAGAGGGGCCACTATCTCGTCAATCAACGTCGTAGAGTTTTCGCGGAAGGTATCTGTAGTGTTCTTCTTTAACGCGTAATCAAGTCAGTAGAGAAGCCACGCACTCTCCCCGGTAATCAAATCTCCATTTAAAACACTAAGCTTGAATTAGTTCCTTGAGAGACGAAAAGAGTCAAAGAACTAGTACACATAGTCCGGTTTTTCGTCGGGTAACACCGTCTTCATTAGCCTGGTACTATTCGCGTCTTGTTCTGGCCCCCAGGTGTCCCATGGATTTTCGCCGAAATGGAGATCAGAGAAAACGGTGATCTTGAATGTACCATCGGGGTTGAAAGTGAGTTTGGGCTTGTTCGGGTAAGGATTCAAGGGGTCATCTAGGGGGAAAAGAGATTACATTCCTTGGAAAGGGTTGGAGAAGGAGACATACACCCCACAGGACTGGTCCTCCCAAGGGATGGCGAGAGGAGGACGGCGATTAAGAGGGATATGATGGTCATGAAGAGACAGGAATGCCTTCATGATTCCCATGCAATTCTCAATTCAATGAAGCTTCGTTGTGTGATGCACGTGTGCAGGTGTCCAAGGGATGCCATTTCTGTCTCTGCCAGCTGCAATGTGTAGTGGATCGCTAAAGTAGTAGGATTCAGAAATCCAGGCCGACCACAGGGTTAGTCCCTTGCTCAGGATGTGGGAGCTTGCAATTGCGTGAGTATAATTGGAGCCAGAAATCGTGCTGTGAGAAGGGCGGAAGAGAAAACAAATAATCGTTACTCACCATTACGTGCAACTGAACGATCGCTTGCTCTGGATGGTTTCCAATCGTGCTATATACAGATTATTATCACTGAGCTTGGGAAATCCTAGAGAAGAATCGGAAGAATCCATTCAAAACGGTCGTCAAACCGGAGTGCCTGTAAAGTGCCGCCTCGGCAGCTTAGACCCCGTCACCCAAAAAAGGCAAGTGCTTGGGTCCCTCATCGACATCCCTCGACATTGGAGATTTCTGTCATATTTTACCCATGCAAAATTCGACATTCATGGGAGCTTCAATATATCCAACGTCAATGACTACGTCTTCTTACCCGCTGAACTCGATGAAATCATAGAGAACCGATTAGACGGTCTGAAGACATGCGAGCTATAAATTTATTGGGTCCAACACTCAAACGAGTGCTCAAACAATGGCACCCTCCGCCCATATTCTACTACTTACTCTTCCAGCATGGGGTGAGCTTTGTATTTTATGTCTTCCCAATAAGTACTAACTAATCGATCAGGATGCCTTCGACCGCTATGTGTTGTCGCGGCCAAGGCGATCCAAGCAAAAGACGACATCATCATCACATACATGACTTTCGGAGACTTTGACAAGAAAATCCAAACAGAATGCGATAGATATATCCCTAAATCCTACCAAAATGTCAAAACTCGACTCCGGTGAGAGGCACCAAACAATGTGCCGACGTGAAATTGCTCACCATCCTCTTCTTAGTTTTGTCAATATCGGTGGACAAGGATCCGACTTTGGTATTTTACCTGTCATATTCAGCAACTTCCCCGACTACTACTCCAAATTAACTCGAGGCAAAGCTATCCAGTGTCATTCGACTGGTTTCACCATTCCTCCAGTCAACGTCCCGCCTACGTGCGTCATCACCGATGTAACCTCTCTACCTCATCCCTCTCCAAACTATGTAAAAAAACTGACTCTCTGGCCAACCAGTACAACTACCTCCCGGTCTTACGAGCCATTCGTGCTATAACAGGAAAAGCAGTACCCGTCCTCAACTTGCACTCTGGTAGCGCATTCTTTGAATTACGGACATTCGGTCCAGAAAAATATGGTGGGATCGGGGAACGTCCATCTAGATGTGGCCTGCCGCTGGAGAGGATGGGCAGTATAAAAACGAGGATTTAAAAGAGGTAAGACACGCATTTTTTTAAAAACTGCCCGTTCTTTCGAAATCAATAAAAGAGACGTTGTAGGTCATGAATATGAAGGGCGACTTGGTCAAAATGCATGGATACCCTCCGTTTTACGATTACGAATGGTACCCGTATCCACCAGGCGTGCCAGGTTCGAGTTTTCCACTGTTCTATTTTCCTACACGGATGACTGACAAATGATCGAAAAGGTCTTCCGGCGTATGTACACGAGATTTTCAAAGAAGGTTACCAGTAAGTTGCATCTGATATGTGACGGAATGACTGCTACAACCACCGCTAGGTTTATAGAAGAATGTGATGGGTTTGTGTACACATCCGGGGAAGCTTTCGAAGCAGATGCGATTCATGCGACTCGTGAATGGTTAAAGGAGTCTGGTAATCGGCCGTTATACGCGATTGGTCCAATGTTGCCTCCAGGAGTTGGACAACTGCCCTCTGCCGGTGAACCCCTGTTAGGAACAGATCAATCTGCTGGGGATAGTGAAGTTGTGCAGTTCATGGACAGGATTCTGGTTACGCGAGGCGAAAATTCGCTTGTTTATGTGAGCGATTATACTCTTCTTCAATCGTTTTCGCTCAGAGTTTGAATTTTTTGTCATAAGATGTCCTTTGGAAGTTTGTGGTGGCCAATGGGTGGTGGATACGTTCAACTGTTCTTAGAGGCATTACTAAAATTCGGTGTTGAGCCATTCGGCGACGGGTTGGGTCGTCACTCACTGTGGACACAACACCGTTCTCGAGTCTCTTGCTCAAGGCAAACCTCTGCAAGTCGACATTTTTATTATTTTTTTTAAATACGTGTGATTGACTCTGTTGAGTTAGGATTGCCTATCACGTTTGATGAGCCAGCGAATGCGGCACACTTGTCGCTTACATTGGATGTCGCGTTTTAGCTCATCCAGGTCCGCACGGGTACGGATGGGTTGAAACCTCTGTATAGGTGGGGAGGTGTTCAGCCTGCAGGAACTGTAGACGCCGTCGTTCCTGAGGTTGAGGATGTATTGGAGAAGATACGTGGAGAGGAAGCTGAGATAAAGAGGAGAAATGCTGAGAAGCTGAGAGATAGGTTTAGAGAGGGATGGGAGGAAGGAGGTGCGGCGTGGAGGGATTTTATGAGACTTTTGGAGGACGCAAAGGTCTCTCGCATTTCAAGTCTTTAGTTGATGGCGGGTGGTCGAACACTGACAAATGTATACGCAATCTGACTGAGTATACCCAACGCGGCTCAATGGGGTGGCAACACCTAGGCCCTCAGCCTTGCGTTCATCTTGGTATGCAATATTTCAAAGTGCACTACTTCAATACACCATATCCGAACGTTTCCTTCCTAGGGCTCGGCGTTAAAGGTATCTCTTCGCCTTCGAATTCCCCGTAGTTAAAAATCTCCGCATTGACCTCATACTCCCTTGGCCCTTCTTCATCATCGGAAAGGACCGAGTCACCTTCCAACGATCGATACCGATAACCGGAAAGCCCCCACAATTTCCATCGCACAGATGACCAGAGACGGCGGGTAGATGCAGGTAAAAGCTTTTTAGAAGCCAAATAGAGAATGAGCAGCCTACAGAGGCGAAGAGTTCATTTTTCAGAAGGAACGAAAGATTGTAACAAACTTACAAAGAAGGAAACCAAAGAACGGAATATGGCCCAATAATGGCACGAGAATCTTCCTTCAGGGGAGGGAAAGTTCCGTGCACTGGTTCTTCAACGTCCAAGTCCGGATCCGCTGGAGGATCAACATCCTCATCATCTTGTTCATGATCGTTTCCATTCCCACTCTTTGGTGGTTGTGAAACAAGAGTGTCTGGGCATGCGTACACTGACTTCCATTCAAACGTATGAGTTCCATTGAATGACCAAACGAACTTCGGAGTCGAAGCTATCTGAATTAAAACAACAGGCGAGATGTGAGAAATCGCGGAAAAAATCGAAAACGATCGACGAACTACTGACCCCGCCCGTTTTCTCCGCCCTCTCACGTGATCGATCGCACTCGAATAGGAAAGCAGCTTTTTGCTTTTGGCCAGTATACGTTCCGCCGTGGAGAGTCATCCGTAAAGAAGGATCAGAACCTGGGTCACCGTCACTCTCATTATTGGTGCGAACGAGTTTGAATTTGGGTACGAGTTCATCAGTTTTTTGTTCGATGCGCGTGATAGAACTAGAACCAGCAACAGGAACGACTTGAAGGATTCGAGAGGGTTCAGAAGGGTGGTTTGGACGGGTGTTCACGACTTTTTCGCGAGTCAGCATTGCATGAGGGAGATTTTTGACTAACTGACCTGTTAGGCATATCCAAGTTCCGCCAGGACACTAAAAGGTGGAAATTAGGGCTGCAGTTGGTGAAAGCGAGTAGACAGAAGCGCACCTGTAATTCCGCAGGCAGAGTCCCATCTCGTTTCAATGCTCCCTCGAGCGATATTTCGTACGTTTTCCTTGTCAGGGTGGGTGGGGTATCTTCAATAAATGACCATCAATAAGGATGATAGTCGTTGTCGAAACACAGCGTGGGAGCTCACCTTCCGATATTGTCAATTTCATATGGCGGGTATGCGATTGAAGGAGAGGACAAAGGTCGTATTTGAAGTTTTCGATATTGAACGAACATGGGATGCTTTCAGATGAGGCCGTGGGTGTTATCGACGCGTTGGTGTTGAGTGACCCATAACTCATCCCGTTACCCACGCTGACAGCTTCTGTACCCAAACGCCACCCCAACATTAGAAAAGATACAGTTTTGACCTTCTTCATGATTCCTATCCACCGATTGCCAAACGTTGCGCTAAGTTTTTTTTTGCAAGCAGGTGTTGGAAGAAGGAAGCGATTACCAGAAATTCTTGGCACGATAACGGGAAGTCATGAGAGAGTTCATACTTATGTCAACCCTGAAGCCTGCAGATGGTGAAGGGGCTTTGCGCGGACCGCTCGGAGTCGAAACACGCATCACATGCGAAGGATGGTGAAGGTTCACGGTGCCTTGGTCGTTTTCTCTACATATGTCGTTTCAACTGCCTTGGTTTTTTTCAAAGAACAGTAGAAAAGCTTTCGGAGAGGCAGTTATACGGCTTTCTGATTCATACATGTGGTACAAGCTTGTGCAACTGCGCGACCCGGGGTCTATTAATTCTTCGTTCAGCGCTCGGAGTTATCAAGAGGCTTACCCGCCAAATCTTTCGAGAAGACGGCGTATTGATGGAGGCATGGAGGCATGGTAAGGCAGTGAAGAGCCCGAGATGAAGAGGAAGAGAAGACTGAGAAACAGGGAACTTCCGCTTACTCCATGTCGCTCAAAAGGGAAATTACACTGAATTGCAAGTGCCCAAGGTCGTCGTGAACAGTTTGAAGTACGGCCACATTCAAATGTCCGACCTTCATTAGGAATGATGTGCCTGTGACCCGGACCGGAAAGATTGAATGTCTGTGAGTAGCAACATATGGTGTCGATAACGTTCAATATTACCTGTTTTGTGACCCAGGACAGCTAGCTCAATGACTTCTGTAACCAAGCACCCTCACTTACCCTGGAGGCAAACTTATTCTCTGAGGCGTCGTCATATCATTGTCTGTGGACGGCTTGACCTGAGGCCTGAGGGCGGGGTAGGTGGGATCTTCTCATCTCTTTCTAGGCACGATGAAGTTCATTTGATGTCATTTCATAGATTCATTCCCCTGTTATTCACATCGGTATGGTGTGACTTCAGGTAATTGAAGTTGACTAGCGACTCTGGCGGTTCGCCTCATTTCCTTTTGCTCATCATACATTCAGTGAGGATTGCTCCTTGACACGGTGGGGATTCACATGAGGCCACTGAACACCGTCCAATTTCTGGACTATACACCCCTCTTCACCCTCATCGCCAGTCTCATCAAAAGCCAAAACGCATCTATCAGCATCTATCACCCTTTCGGCATTCACCTAAAAATTTAACGTCTATCCCTGACCTGGTTGAAAATCATTCCTTTTCAGGTGAGAAAAATACCTCACAAGAATATAACCGGGAATTCGGAGATGGGGCTACCTCATGGGAATACTTAGACGTTTTGGAACAAATCAGTGATGTCCTCCCTGGCTTGGCCCTGAGACCCCTTCTTGTCGTTTCATAACACCGTTGGCCAGTGGATCTTTTTCCCCTTCCATGTTTCTGCGCCCCGTTTGGTGCGTACACTCATCTTTATTCGAGGCATCGTTCGAAACTTATCTATGGCTCAGATGGGTGGCATTGTCAGGACTCTCGTCCAATCGTTACCAGCTCGGAGTTCTCTGACTCCGATTCAAGAGGCGGAAGGAGCCCAAGCTGTTAACCAAAGCAGTGGTCAGTATCTCAAACCCCTCGATAAAGACGAGAAATAATGATGCGTTTTAGTCGCTGCTCTCGCGTTCTTGGTGTACGACGTCTTGATTACAATAGATGAGGAGGTGCGTGTAGTTTTCAACTGAACTTTCAAGTTTTCCACTCATAACCTCCGCATCCTCGGTCTGGCACTAGGTAAATCTTATTTGGCCGTACGTATTTTTACTCGAAGGCGGAAGACAGAACATTCAACATCGTGATTTAGGAGACCTTGGTCCTTCCTGAAAGTCATCTACGTCTTCGTTCGCTACATTCCTGTGCTCGTGCAAATGTACGCTCTCTCGAACCCCCCTTTTTTCGTTTTGGCTTTTTTTGCCAACGGTCGTCTATCGCAGTTCCATAATCTTTGTTGGTACGGAACTCCCAGTCGCGCTCAACTATACTCCCCGTGATTGCTTCATTTGGATGGTGGGTGCAGTGGAGCTTCTGAGGGACAGACGTTGAAACTTGTTTTTTCAACGCAGACTTATCAGGCAGCAGCTTTGATCACAATCGTCGCAACCGTAGACTTGATCCTCATTTTACGAGGTGAGTCATTTATTTGCAGTGGCGTTTAATGTGCAGTCATTCAACCAAATACCCAACCAGTTTTCGCGCTCTACCATGATAATCGCCTTGTCAAATACATAGTTGGAGCCTTGTATCTCGTGTACTTGGCAGGAATGTGTGCTGGCCTGGTGCTTGGAGTTCCAAAGATAAAGTACAATTCACTATGCGTGGTCATAGACGCTGCGAATATCATGGCTCTATACTTGTAGGTGGTTTTGCTCTATCGGACAACAACTCATGGTGACATTTGCCTATACAGAGGATCAGCGATGTTCTTCCAGACAGTCTTGTTTCTCTTGACCACCGCGAAGTTCATCAGCGCTGTAAGGGCGGGATGGGGTAATGTTCCGATATTAAGAGTCGTCATGAGAGACGGTACTTGGGCCTTCACGTTACTTCTACGTGAGTGTGGCTTTCCCTCGTGAACGAGTATGACAATAAATGAGTTTCTAGTTATCGAAGCAGGCTATGGATCACTTTATGCCTTGCCTAACCGGTCTTATGCAGGGATACTTTATGGGCAAGTACAACTCCATCTCATTTGAGCGTCGACATTCACGGGGGTATACAGATGGCTCTTGACCGCCTTCTCATTTTCGGGATACCGGATATTATTGAACCTCAACAACCTCGGAGAAACGGTCACCTTCGAAACTTCCTTCAGACAAACCACAGGCCTGTGGTTTACGAGCCATATATCTGACCAAACGAACTTGCCTTGAGCTTCTGGCACCTGAGAGGCGCAATCACTATAGTATAACTGGTAGTCAAGACGGAATGTATGTTCATAAAATATTCCTTCCCACTTGCATGTAGACAGATGATTGGAATGGTAACCACCGAGATGCGGACGAGCAAATATCTTCACCTTCATCGGAGTCACACATTGATGGGCAAGATTCCAGTCTGCAACTCCACCATTACTTTAGACACAGGGGGCATACTGGAGAGGGGGTTGTGTGAGCGGCCAAGCCTCATTTCAGTGCCACATCGGTCCGAAATTGGCGCAAGTCGACCGAAAACGCCCTTCTCTCCCGTGATAATCCCGTCAAAAAATGGATAGTCCCGACAAAAAAAAAGTTAATTCGAGTCAGCGCACCTAGACAGATTCAAATGCCGATAATGGTTTGTGCAGCGGGATCGTACGCCAGTTCAATCTGGGAAGGAATTACCACTCTGTTCAAGTTGGTCAAGGTTTCACAAACGGGCTGGTGTACCTTCACTTTCTGTGAGATTCTGTATGGACAATAGTCTAGTGATCCCACCAGTTCATACTGGTTCACTCCAGTCCAGTCAGCCATTTAATCTGGCCAATAAATGGGTCAACACCAGTATGTAATCCAAACCCAAATTTCTTCCATTTGTCATTAAGTTGGTCAATGCACCAACTTTGATAAGGGGCTGGGATATCTGGGGTATTGGATGCATTTGAGTTGACATATTCTTCAATCTGAGGAAAGACTGAGAAATGTATGAAAAGCCTGAGTGGTCCTTGTTAGGCCTCAAGAAAATGAGCCAAATGAAATGATATATAACAGCATCTATACATGCCTCTCAAGACAAAAAAGCTGTGATTTAAGAGGTAGGGAACAGAGATCTTAAATGTAGAGAGGACACTGGATAGGAAACATAGTTTCTGAATGAGTATCAAGCAGTAAGAAAACTGCTTGTGTCTAAAAACATAAGGTTCTATATAGACATCAATAGCCAAGTGTATAAATAAACAGCACACCAAGTATGAATAGCAGTCCAGTAGCAAAACAAACAGTATGGAAAAAAGAGAATCAAACTATCACATCCTGTTTATTGTCCATGGTTTCACTTTTAGTTGCTGCTGGACTAGGGAACACCCCTGGCATATTCTCAGTAGCATGGTGTGTTTGTAATTGAATGTTGACTGAGGTCTGCCTTTCCATAGCTGATCTTTGTTGGCTATCCTGGAGATCAGCAATATGGAAAGTAGAAAGTTTGCTGAACACTATCCACAGATTTGCCATATGCTACTTGGGCAATCACCATAGTTGGAGCCAAGCCCTAGAGGATAGGTTTAGAATCTATATATCAATGCTGTGGGACAGGTGAGAACTTACAGACAACAGAAGTGGGATAACTATAATATCAAGTGGAATAATGCCAAAGGACTTGGGATTTAAGTGTTGATATATAGCTCTCACTAACATTGCACCTGCATATAGTGCTGCAGCCTCAATGCTAATATTTCCTGGTTAGTACTCAGTATGCAGGCAATTTATCTGCACACACATTATAGCTATGATGTTATTATATTTTGTATGTCTTGCTGTCTCTCTTGCCAGCTTCTTGGCTTCACGGGTAATCCACCAAATGTGTCCTCCTTTGCCAAAATTTTGAGCAAGTATTTCTGCAGTATAGTATGGGTAATAAACTCACCAGTCATCAATGTCAACACAATTTGAAAAACAACTACTCCTATCATAACCCCATCATCAATTACAAATCCTTTCTCTATAATGGTTGCATTTTCATGTTTGGATGAGGCACCATATCCAATGGTTATAGCAATGTCACATCCCAGGTCCAGACCTTTTCAATAATTAGAAGAAGACCTTGACAAACAGTAAAAGCAACAAACCATTCAAAATAAAGGCAGTAATTGCAAGTGGATATAAGATATATTTGCTAGAGTTGAAAATAATGTAACAACGGTGAATCTAGATAAAGTATTAGTTACACCTTGATTTATTTTTTATCAAGAACATACCAACATCATGTCTGCTACTGAACTATACTAGATGATCAGTTCAAGAAGCAATTGGACAGAGGTTATAACTGTACTTCATAAGAGTTGAGATAATAGTCACAATTCCACTGAAATTGAGGTCTAGTCAGTGCATAAAACTAAGTTCATGAAATGGGGTTTGCTTGCCTCCAAGCAGATTTTGAGTTATCTCCTCCAAGGTAATGGATAACAGAAGCATAACTCTTTGTTGTTGCTGCATCAAAATCAATAAAGGCTTGTTGGGTCAATCCCCAAGTATAGACACCAGTAAAAACAGTTGCCAGAAGAAATCTGATATGGGAAAATAACAAACAGAGAGGGTGGAGATCGGTTGGACTATTATACTCTGGGCACTGAGGTAAGGTGCTAGAGCTGCTTCAACTTCATTTGTAGAAGACATTATCAAAGGCAGAGGATTGTTGGTAGAGATGTGGAGATGTGAGAACAAGGAAGGATTGAGCAGTGGACTTATAGATGGCCCTTAATATATAATGCAAAACCAATGTCAATCCATTTATTGGTCCAATGACCCTACAACTGCCACAAGCCATACATCAGAATCAGAACATGAATTCATTGAGATATGAATTTTCTGAGTGGTACCAATGCTTCTTTTTAGGGGTTGAGTTTTGCTGTTATTTCCTATTCATCATCTAAGCTGTCATTCAGGGCAGATCCAGTAAATGTCTAAACTTAGTTTTTTAGAAAAGATGTGCAGTGACTGTCCTGAATGACAGCTTATATGACAAATGTGAGATAACAGCTAAACTGTCCCCAGTGATTCCTACACTTACAGCGAGCCACTGAAAAAAAACAAATTAGTAATTGCTTGAAAGAGCTTGAGAGAAAACTGAATACACATCCTGTACAAGTTTAATATTGTTTATTCCTATGGATTTTGAACCCTTGCCAATGAATATTTTAAAGGTGTTTATCAAATGGAGTGCTAGCATTGCTGGTATCATAATGAATCTCATCGTTGATGTGATAAGTATTCATGTCAGATAGTACACAGATTCAGGGGTTCTTGAATAGAAGCCTGTGTTATGTATTTCTCAGGATATCTCCATTGACAAAGGGTCTGGAGTTCATCTCTCTCGGGTCGCAAAACTTTTAATCAATGAAATTAGATACTGATAATTAGATTGGTAAGTAACTGGTTCAAACTACTGACTAGTAGACAGACGGATTTTTTTAAACTGCAAATATAAGGCTGTAAGTCACTATAATCTTGATAATACTTATGCCAATTATAATCAAGGTAATTATTATGGCTGATTATTG
>MU127948.1:27212-40049 GCA_014904975.1 Marasmius fiardii PR-910 | reverse complement strand
TCAGGATGTGGCAAATTTGGTTTATATTGGGTACTTAGCGTTACTGTCATTACACCGTCACCGCAGAATTGCTCCAAATTACAAGCTTCCACCATGTCGAAGGACGACTTGGTGTACTCGTTGTACTCTCGTGGCGTTAAGCTAGGCAACAACATCATTAAGGCTCACAACCTTAAGGAGCCTATGGTCTGGGGTTGCAACGTCGCTTTTCTGAATGAAATGCAAGCGTTCCATGACAAAGCCCGCAACAAGGCCAAAAAGGCAAGGCAATGTTCCCCTGCCTATCAAGATAATGGCTGATGCCCCACCCTTAGAATGCTGAGCCCGTCGACATTATTTCTGACGATGACAATTCTAAAGAGTCTGTGAGTTATCACCATGTTCATTGATACTCCTCATTCATTAATCCTTTAGACAGGCCAATCCATCGACTGCGGCCTCGCAGGATGTTCATATGGCCAATGCCACATCAATCAAGGAACTCCCAAAAGCGTGGATCCGCAAGATGCAAGAGCTGAAGGAGCCATCTGACCCCTTGTCTACTTCATCTACAGTTCGTATTATCCTGTCTAGGACACTTCTTCCGTCGGACTTACTTCCTGCAATGACCCAGCCTCCTTCTGCAAAGAGATCGAAATTGACTTCCTCACTCGACTACTCGCTGGAGTCTCCGTGTAAGCCAGCCTTTTCTTAGTCAATCCTTCCCACTCTAACCACCATATTTCACAGCAGCGAAGTATTCCAGGGAGGAGACACACAAGGCAGTCCTAACCGCAATCGCGACCATTCCGGCGATGGCCATGAACCTGTCCAAGCTCGAGGTGATGGACCTCGACATCATCCCCAACCTGCTGTGAACTGATCTGGCCTCCTCCACATTCTCGACCCAGCATGCAGTGGCAGTGTATCAAGCAGCTCAAGCGAAGCTGGAGGAGGTCCAACGAATCTGTCTTGAAAAGCTTTCTCTGCAGGGAGCACCTGTCGGGGCCTCCGATCTGCCCGGGGACACGGGTTCCACTGCTTCTAGTGGCCCCATGGAGGCTATTCAGTAACCGTTGTCATCATCACTACTTTTCTACACCAAAAGGGTGTCTTCCTTTCTCACTAGAAAATCATAGAAACTCATATATAGAATCCGTTGTATAAGCACAAAACCCACAATACCCCTAGACTTCATTCAAATTTCAAATTGGACTTGTTTTAACTTTCTCTTTGTCTGATCCTCATCATCAACTCGACTCTCCTCAATCTCAGCCAAGAACTGGTCACTATCGTCCTCGACAGCTTCTTCTTTCTTAGGTTTGAGGTTGCCTGCTCGTCGGAAGATGAAGTCTTCATCCTTCCTTTGCTGCTTCTCAGCTTCAATTTCATCGCCCGTCTGGGCAAGTCTATCTAATTGCTCTTTAGGCATTCCAATCAATTCTTCTATTCTCTCTGGAAGAGTGATTGGCAAGTACCGTGCGACGTGAGGAATGACTCTGAAGGCCGCAAACCTCCCATGCATTACCACACCATTCAGTTCTGCAAGCAAATAGGCACCCCCTTTTGTCCGTTGGAGCACTACTACTGGTCCGAAGTATTTAGGATACATTTTGCGATCCAGACTCTTCTCAATCGCTGTGTTTCTGACATGAACGAGTGTACCCAGTGCAAATCATAAGGCTTAATAGTATTCATATAATCCTGTTCAAACTTTAACAGTCTCTGCCTCTTTTCCTCCAAGATTCTCAACCTCATATCATGTATGTGAACTTGATGTTTAGCCAATGCCTGGGCACAATAACCCAACAATTCCTCCATTGATAGAATACAACCAGGTATTTTAACTAACCAAGTTGCCTCAATAATATCCAGTGGCAGTGTCGGTTCACATCCCGTCACGAAGAAGTATGGTGAGCATCCAATACTTTTCCTCGTTGTGATTCTATCTGCCCAAAAGATATGCTTCAGGAAATAGAACCACTTGGATAGATCCCCACTTGTTGCCTTTGATAGGGCCAGGCAAACATCGAAATGCACTCGTTCAATTACCCCATTCGCCGATGAGTTGTACGTCGAGACACGAATGCCTCGAATCCCATACTTCTCCCTCAACCATCCAAGCATTGCAATCATTTGCCCAGCGTTATCCGTCACTATTTCTTCAGGACAACCCCAATGACACAAGATCTCATCATGGAACCACTCGGCAAGCACTTCTTTTGTCTCTCGTTTCAAAGCTTCTCCTTCTGACCACCTCGACAGTGCACAACATCCATGGACAACACTATTACAACCGTTACTCAGTGGTGATACCTTGAAGACATCTATATGTATCTTCTGGAATAAGGACAGGGTATGTGTAATGACCAGCGGAATCTTGATTTTATCCCGTCGACGGTTCTGGCATGTTATGCATGATTTTACAAACCAGTCCACATCCTCTTCCAGATGAGGCCACCAAAAACGCTTTTCAATCAAAGACTGTGTAGCATACAATCCTTTGTGTCCTAGACTATTTTGTCCTGCAGACAACATCCAAGTTCTCTTATCCTTCGGAACCACCAGCTTGTGCTCAGAAGTACAGACATTCTTCATTACCCTCTGTATCTAGGAAGAACTTCTCCACCCATTTAACAAATTTAATCTTTTCTGATTTAGTCATCGTCATTGTCAAAGCCATCTCCAGATCCTTATACCAAGCTTCAATAAGGGGAAGCTGACCATCGAAGTCTTGAGCTTCCTGGCTTCGGTGCGTTTCCTCATATGGATTTGCCATTAGCCCGTCTTCATCAATTTCCAGCAGAATCTCAGGATCTAGTGAAACCACAAACGCCTCCACAATGGGGATTCCATTGTTCTTCATGAAGTCTAGCCGCATCCTTTGTACTGCCTCTACTTCTTCGACAGCTTCCTCCAGATCCTCATGGAAGTCAGCTACTGATAAGGCTGTCATAATTTCTTTTTCCATGGATCCCAAAGGTGTACCTCGCCTTTTATCAATCTGGTTCTTGAAATCCATGATATTGTAGGGTTTCGTCGTTTCCCCTTCCTTAAATGCTGAAGGAGATAGGCTTTCCATGTTGATTATCGACGAATTCTTCCCAACCTTCTGGTCTCTCTGTTTCCACTCCTCCTGGAGGCGGTCTAGATAATCCGTCGGGCCCATGGGAAACACCTTTCACATGTACCAGATTAAATGACCAAAGGCAGATTTCTTCCAGCCATCTATTGATAGTTGCATTGGGAGCCATTGACGGATGATTTATCATACCCAATAAATATTGGGCATCGGTTTCGACTGTCAATGGTCTACATCCTATAGTTTTGTGTCGAGTAGCCCGCAAGGCCATCAAGAACCCATACAATTCCAACTTCGATTGAGGGTATTTAGACTCCCTCTCATTTAACTTTATAGTTCCAAATTCATTAAAATATTTCTTTATAGGATCGTCGGGATCACGCTGATAAAGATAAAACCCAACAGCATATATTGAGGTGTCAACAGCGAGTGTAACACTGTAGGGGTTCTTATATTCAATCGGTTTTAAGCACAGCGCATGGTGAATATCTTCCTGAATCGTTTTCACCACCTCAAACTCCTCAACCCCCATCTGGAATGGAACAAAGGCCCCCATTAGCCGAGTCAACGGCCTAGCTTTCTTCGCAAAATTCCAAATAAACATCCTCATCTGTCCTGCGATGCCCAGAAAAGAACAAACATCTGTCCTTCCTCTAAACTTCCGTGGATCCCAAGATAATATTACATTGGCAAGCCTCTCCACGGGTTTTTCTCCTTTGTAAGAAACTCTGTGCCCAACGACGTTAGCTTCAGGTACACATATTAACGCTTTGTGTCCAGAGAACGTTCCACCACAGTACTTCATCCGCTGCACGATACGATTCACGTTCTGCATGTGCTCCCAGAAGAATTGATGGATCTTTGGATGCCCTGGAATGGTGTCATATCCTCCATCAGGTAACTCGTATCACGTTGGGGGTCCCTTAACTGGTATATCATCGATATAAGGGACAGTTACATGTGTTATTTCTTCTTTGAATATCTCACACATGTCTTCATGGAAGATGAGTTAGTCCATCCCATGGGTAGCTTCACTAGTCGATAGGGACCAAACGGTGTTTGGAACATTGTCATATCCCTAGATTCCTCATGTATTAGTCTCTCATCGTATCCAACATGAACATCCAAAGCCGCTAAGCAAGCTCTTCCTGAAAAACCTGCAGCCACATCCGCTGTTCCCAGCGGAATCCCCGAATGTTGGATAGTAACCTTATTTAAAGGCTCAAAACTATGCACTAGACGAAGACTTTTGCCGTCTTTCTTGAGCACCATAAACCACTTGGATTGGTATGATGAGGTCGATGGCTCATACACACCAGCATCAATCTTCCATCGAATGATCTGACAGATTTGTTCGAACAACCCTGGGGGAATTGGTATATTCTTCTCCACCCATGGAATGTGTGGTTTCACAGGAAACTTTACTGGCAGGAAGAAGTCTGTTCGTAGAGTTCCTCCTTCGCTATCATCCCAAGCAAAAGCCTTTTCTTGGTCTAGCATGAACTGGTGAAGTACTGCCCACTCTTTAGGCCATAGAAATCCTTCCAGGTGCATTTTATCAATAATTGCCTTCCTTTCCATCATATACCTTTCTCCTGGTACAAACGGTGGAGGGTCAGGATTGAGTTCTGGCATCCCAGCGAGAGGATCTCCCATAATATTCCTTTCGATTCTAAATTCCCCTGGCATCGGTGCCAGCTGTGGTCGTACTTTTAGGGCAACAGGCTTGTATTTACCATAGACTGAAACCATCTCTTGCATGCCATCGATGGTCATGCTAGACTCTTCCTGTGATTGCAGGAATGTGCCCACTGCATCTTTTACAACCTCGTCACCCATGAGGGCCTCCACAAACTCTTCAGCTGTCTGGACCCAGTCCATATCAGGGTCTTGCTCTCGAGTAGGTCATCAACGGGAGTCATGGATTCATATACTTCCTCTGGGAATTCATGGCTAGTACCCCAAATGTTCTCCCATCGTTGTTGATAGAACTCCAGCTCTGTCTTTGCCGAATCCTTAGTCTTCATCTGACTAGCATCTCTCAATACTGACCCCACTCCCTTATCTTCATTATCCATCATCCTGTTGACGTGGGCTTTGAAATACGCCACTCGCTCTTTCAGGACCAGGAAACTGTCGTCGTTCTTGAGTGAATTTCCCACCATGCTGCATACAAGCATTACATATGGTCTGAAGCACTCAACATTCTCATACTGCTCGCTTAGTAGAATCTGCTGGATGTCTCCTAGTACAGTCAAGATGGATGACCCGACGGCAGAGACTTCTCGCTGATAAAACCAATGAAGCTGTTCTTCTCTTGGTAATTCTTCGACCTCCTTATTTTCCCCAACAATCTCCCAATGACATAAGGATTCAAAAGTGGGAGGAGTCATCGTCGGGACCTGTTCTCTGTCCATCCCTGTTTCTATAAAGTGGGCCTGGACATTTTTAGATTTTTCTTCCTCGACGGGTACAGGTATCATCGTAGTATAAGCTTCATTCATCACCTCAGATCCTGTGGCAAGTAGAAACACATGCGCCAGTTCTTCCTTTTTAAATGAGCTTTCCTCGGGCAACCCATACCCCTCAATTGTCAACACTCCATTTTTATTGATGTCGATTTTCAAGGCGACCTCTCCTTGATCCTTCAATTCCTCGAGGACCCTTGAAAATTTACATTTTCCGACGGTTCATTTTCCGGGGTAGGTGGAGGCTTGTTGTCTATCACTACCTCCCCTGTTCTAGCATCATGTATCTTTGGGTTGCCGGGATAAGACTTGATCACTTTCCCTTCACCCCGTCAATAGGTTGGAACCATACACCTAGTTCCAGAGTTGGGACAGGTAATGGTCAAAACCTGATCACCATCCAGGAAATTTTGAATCTGAGACTCGGTTAAGACATTGAAGGGCCTTCCAATTAGTAACTGGAAAGGAGCCCTGTCTACGACGTGTAATTGAAGGTAGACCGTTAACTCTCCAAATTTAAAAGGCACATTCCAAGTGAGCCCTTTCGTCTTCGGAAGATTACCATTCGCCAATTGCATGTGAATGGTGGTGTCAGGGTCCCAGGTGAGTCTGATGGCGTGAGCGACCATTGCATCGATAGCAATAATCTGCGACCCGCTATCTAGGACTCCCTCTACTTCAACATCTGTGACTTTATTTATCTCCGGATACACACATCTCAAGGCATCAGAAGAGGTAGCGACGATCACTATCCTTTTGCGTTCTTCAGGTGTCAACTCTGCTCTAAAGGCTTCGGTGACGTCCCTGTGAACTACAGATCACACAGCGAGGCTGTCTTCGGGTTCTGCCAACACCTCAATGTCATCTGCTTTGATAAAATGTGTCATAGCGGCGAATTCCTCCATATATGGTGTCAGGTCTTCAATCAAAAGTGATTCCATGAGGAAGGTTTTTGGATTTGTCTCTCGAGCACCTCTATTTCTTAACCGCTGGGCCAGATGTTTTTGGAATTCTGGCATTACAGACAAAGCGTTGACAACTGGTGTTGCGGCTGTTTTAGAGAATTTACCAATTTCTCTACATTTTGGCAGTTTTGGAGTAATAATAACCTATTATTGTTACGAGAACCAAGGAATATTAAAGTACTAGAGTGAGGCCCGAGCTGCTAGTAAAAGGACTCACCGTTGGAAACATGTTACACTTGTTCAGAAGTAAACACTGTAGTATGGGATTCCACAGGACTGAGGGTTAACAACTTCCAAAACATGTAGGAAGCCTTCTGAGCCTATGCTATCACTGGTGACACACAGGGGATAGCTACAGAAGAGTGTAGGACCATACCAAGGGTAGTATCAACAAAGAAAAACTACTGCTAAAGAGAGTGGGAAGTTCTGAACGGACTTAACGCAAATAATAATGACTTCTGAACTTGGGAAGATGGCAAAGGCCACTTCGGAATCACGAGGGAAGTGGCAGGAGCCACTTCCAGAGGTCACCCGAGATGACTACTGCAGGTGCCTGGCTGGCAGACCTTGGGCCCAAGTCTTGGAGCTAGGATCTGACCTTCGGCCCCAGTCTACTGGAGCTTAGAAATCAGTTGAGCAATAGATGCCACTGATTAGAACATGGAGAACACCGATACAGTGGCTGGAAACTTGTACCAAAGTATTTCATGGTATAAGGCAAGACTACTTAAGAAGGGTTGAATACATAATGAAGGTTCAGATAATGAGACTGGTACGTTGGATATGAGAATATAGGCTTAATTGGCGAAGCACTGATAATCTCCTCTGAAACAGTCCAGAAGAAAAAGAAGAGTGCAAGGGGTGAGGCTTGTCGAAGGTTACGCTCACAGGGAAAGTATTAGGAGCAGCAAACACAACAGCAATCCAATCAATGTGACTACTCGCCAGAAGGCTCGTAATCGACAGAAGGGTGGGTAGTCGGCGGTCTCTCAAATGAAACCAACAAAACAATAGGGACGTCGGAGAGGAGCCTAAAACAATCAATAACTTGGAACATGCAAGGAACTCGAGCTAACAACTCCTACTACAAACGTAGGCACCAAAAGAGCACACAAGACTCTTGAACAATCAATAAGCCACTCAAGGACTTAACAAATACTCCGATGACGCTCACAACTAGAACGACGGCGTTGTATAACAAAAGGGACCTTCGACTCTAACAAACCGACGGAACCTCAACAACAATCAAACCCAACTCAAGGCAAACAAATCAATCAATCTTATTTGACTCGCGTTCAAGTTCAATCAAGTTATTCACAGCTATTAGACTGGGCAGATCTCTGGTATTCTGGCTTACGCCGAGCAGCTCTACTTAGACTTTCGTCGGGGTAAAATCAACTACTGACTACATACAACTAGAAGCCCTTATATACGGTGCATTATACTTTAGTATACAAAACAAAGCGGAATAATAATCTATAGTTGTGCGTGCTAATTTCTCCCCAAAAGGGTAGGTCTTTCCTTTTGACGAGAATTTGAACACAAAAGTTGGTGGTATCTTCTTCCGTCGCGGATGTATACAGTCCCAGCACCACAGTAGTGGAGCTATCTGCAGCGTCGGTTTTATTTCCTTCTGAATCTAGACGCGTTGAGAGGTTAATCCCTATCATCTGATTGGCTCATTCGTCGACTGGGCAGGGACTTGCCTCAGTCAGCTTCCAGTTCAGCAAGTATCTTTATCCCGCTATCATTCCGTTCAATTTCCATAGTTCCCAGTTCAGTCATCTCGATCATAAATTCTCCGACAGTTCGATCAGCCATCGCATGGTTATCTTAATCTTGAGGAAGGTTAGGAATATTCTCATCAGTCATTGTTGACGCCCGCCTTGAGCCCTCTCCTTTAGATGCTCCATCAAAAGTAGATAGAAGATTAAAGTAATAATAAAATCCCTGGATTGCTGTTGAGTGTATTTAGAGCGAGAGATCTCCACTAATCAATCATCGAAGGTTTGGAGAATCTTGGAGTTACAATCATAGGCTCCTACAGGTTTCGGAGTTCCTACGATATCTCTCATCGTCGGCTGGATTTCCGTTGACTTCTCGAATAGGGACGTCGAGGCTCTGACTAGCAGTTCAGGCTCACCCTAGTCCTCTAGTTAACCTAGTATTCGTCGTGTATTCTACTAAATAGTGCCAAAAACGAAGCATATTCAAGGGTTTTCATTCTGGCGTGCATCACCAAACTAGTATTGAAAAGGAAGAATTGCCTAGACCGACAGGAACGGGCTAACTTACCTGCCACCCTAACGGAAGCTGATCGACTTCGGAACTATGGGAGTATATCCCAACCGAGGGTGTGGATACCTATGACCTACCTGATCAGTCGTCAGGTCTACCATCTACTTCTGAACACTTGAATTGTCTTCTGAAGTAGGAAGGACGGTAGTATGATATTAGAGAACAAACTCACAACGGTGGGGACGAATGAGGAACTTCAGACTTTAGTCAGAGGTTCAGAATTGAGGATGGAATTGAACCATCTGCACGGGAGCATAATAGGGTCTGGAGCGAAAGAACAACCTGCTTCAGAACTGTATAGAACCCAGGGGACCACCCTGGAAACAGGAATAACAAATGCTGAATGATCGAGAAGGAGGATATTAATTTTCTACATCCAACTTCCGGGCAAAACAGCAGAGAATAATGTCAAAACTCTCTCTGTTAATCTTAGTTAGGTACTGATTCGGACTAGATGACCATCGATATGGATGGATATATATTTAGATACAGATTCAGGTATAATAATTAGGTAGACAGTATATAAGGGCTGGGGTTTTTGTCAGGAAAGCTCCAAGTTACCCACCCAGTCTTGCTGCTGTACCACAAGGGCAGTAGTAAGCAGGGAACTTCTATAGAGAGAGACACGAGAATAGAAACAAGACCAGTCTTAACCGACTTGATAGATTTGACTACACCTGACTGTTTAACTGAACTGTCTGACTGTCTGCACTGATTTGCTAAGTCTGCTGGGATGAAGCAACTGTCTGTCTGTCTGGAGTGGAAGTCCATTGGGGACCAAACTCACTGTCTGTCTGTCTGCCTGTCTGCCTGTCTGTCTGTTCTGTCTGTTCTGTTGAACTTCTGAAGTAGTGTTTGACTTAGCTGCTGGGCCTGTTGACCTTCTGAAGCTGTTCTTTGTGAGTCTGAAGTACCTGAGTTGCGATTTGCGTGTCTCTGGTTGCTGCTACTTACATCCCACCACCTACCTACCTATTGATAGTCTCCACTTCTGAACCCCTTCAGAGCGTAGTATAGGATCTGAAAGTCATCCAAGACCCAGTTCCACACTTGATATTTCGTTCTTGAGTTAGCTACTGGCGGAACCTTCGATCAACGTCGAACCAGCTCTCGCATAACATATGCTAGACCTCAAGAGTGATTTGTTTGGTGTTTTCTATAGTTTTAGGATTCTTGCTGTAGTACTTTACGGTGCTAGGACTTATATATCACACACTTCACCCTTACCCCCATCTTAGATGTTTTACCAGAATCAAACTCATTGTTTACATTCGGTAATGGTATTCTAGTGTTGGGATAGCATTTATTGTGCTCAATTATTGCATGGTATTCACAATCCCAGACTTCTCAAGGCATGGTAGCCTTGTCAACAGGTAGGTTATCCTCATCAAATCCAATTCCTTGGTCCAGAATTGAGGAATAATTATTTTCCCGGTGCTGTTGATTATGAATGCGCTGAGAATTGACGCAATCTCTCCAGATCGGGTCATCTCTGATTCGAGTGAAGGGATGAGGTACGGGAGCAGTCTGCGCAGGTGGCCGACTGGTCCTGACGTTATCCTCATCAATGACTTCGGTTACCATTGCTGCAAGCGGGGACCGAGGGCGCTGAGTTGATGATGCAGATGTTTGTTCCGACATCTGTGCCGGGTAGTTTCCCGAAGGTGATGATTCAAATGGTATTTGCGCTGGAGTTGGTGACTCCGATTCAGCTTTACCAACTTGACTGAATAACATGGGTTTTTCGTGATCCCCACTGTTATTACTTTCAGTTGAGAAGTGAGACTCATCAGGTAAGTCTCTATTATCTCTCATTTGTGATGCTATAGACTCAAAACGTTGCTGATGTGTGTTCTGAATCTTTTTAAGCTCAGAGGCAAATTGAGAGCCAATGTTCTCGTAGTCTGCCTCAATAGATCTTCTCATTTCCTCAATCAACTGGCCTATTGTAGTGGAAATAAGCAAAGCTGTATTAGGTTGTTGACGAGTGGGAGACCACTCGGTTGGTGGAGATGAATCTCCAGCTACCGGCGTGTGGCTTGTACGGTCCACAATGGTAGACGTGGTTTGATCAACATTGCGGTGCCAATCAACGTTATTGCGTAGAGTGCCGAGATGGGACCCTGAACTGCTTGGCACAGTTCCAACGGCGTCCATTCTAGAAACACAGGCACCGTGTGGAGCACGAGCTTGCGTCACTGCTGATGGAATTGCCAGAGCGTCAATTTGCGTCGGCTGCATTCCAGGCGGTGTTTTGGGGGTCTCTCAAGGCGAAGAGGGATTTGTTTGGGATAATTTCCCCTGAGCTCTCTCAGAAAGTACAATGTTAGTAGTACCAGTGTTGAGCTCACTGTTGCTGAAATCTCCCGGGGATTCCTCCCCAATGGGTGATAATGACTGAAAGTCTTCATGACTAGGAGAATTACTCCCAGCTGTGGTGGTCTCTTCTCATCGTCATGAGGAGGCCATTGAATGAGGATAAGAACAACGTTAAAACAAAGTTAATACCCTGGAAAGCTGGGTGTTCAAAAAAGTATAATAATTTGTAGAGCCTCAGATCACCCAAATGAACACGACAAGGTATTATAACCAAGGTATGTTACTGATACAGGTGAAGAAAAGGCTAGCTAGTGAGTATACAACGAGTGCGACTTTATAGTACTTCGGCATGTTCCAGGTAAATAATAGTACATAACGAGCTGGCCGTTACAATGTGCCAGGTTTTGGCAATGATTGAATTAAAGTCTTCTGGATGTTACTATTGCCACCATCAGGACTTGAATGTAATGTAGATTGAATTAATTCTTCTATTGGACCAAATGCTGCAAGAAGTAACTCTTCTCGAGATCGGGGAGTGGGATCATAAGTCCATTCCCTTTTCTGAGCAAGAGCAGGTTCGAGCGAAGTGAACCGAGCTCTTTCATGTGGATCATTGCGAGAGTCTCTCTCATCATCGGAGTTATTTGGGCTTGGTCCTTCATTATCAGGTTCACTTGGAGGACCATCGTCACCAGGGTCACCACCGGGATTACCAGACGAATTGAGGTTGTTGCGGTTCCTGGCATTGTGGTGCCGATTTCCGAAGTTATCGTCATTGGGATTACCACCAGCTCCACTGCTGGGGTTATTTGGTGGATCACCACCGGGGGATCCACCAGCATTACCGCTCAGGGGATTCTGAGATGGGCAATTACCAGATCTAGATGGTACAGGACCACTGAATCCAATGGGAGGATACTCGGGGGGACGTCTGAGAGGACTAGGATCATCCCTCGAGAACGGTTCCAGAAATTTGGATCTCAATTTGATAATTTCAGCGTCCTGAATGTCATCAGCGGGTAAACTTAGTTCAGGACGTCCGGTGTGATAGACCCGATTGGTGATATCATCAATTTGAATATCCTGATTGCTGAATTAGATCATGTTGACGCAATCGTTGGAGCACGTATCGGCGGTGCAATTCAGAGAAGTAATTTTTTACAGTGCTCTCCACCTCCTGGGACAAACTCGACCAGATTGAGGGCAAACGTCGGTCGACATCAGACCATCCTCGAATGTATGAAATCTTATCATCAGTGTGAGATCCCGAATCTTCAGGTCCCAATTCATCTTGGGATGCAGACATTGAGGGAACTTCAAATTTTCTAAGGCGTTTTACCTCTGTTAATAGCGACACCATTCATCTCGTCTACCAGATCCTCCTGGCTGACAGATGGCTCAGAATGTTCACAACTGAATAAACTATGACCAGGCGAGGGTGAAGGCTCATTGATATGGTTTCGAGCCATCGCCTCAGAGGGTGAACGATCAATAGGGACGGGAGCATGAGAATTAGCAGAATTCATGATATTATTGGATGGGGTATGGAATACAGATGTGTCATTACGACGATAAGCAACACTACCGAAGGTGGGTCTCGGAATGTTACTGGGAGTGCTAGTTCTCGAAGCTTGAGAGCCCTGAGCGCCAGCAGTGTGAGTGATAGTACGAGTAGCCATTGGCGATGGGGAATGAAAATGATAAGGGAGTTCTTCTGAGGTCTTCG
>MU127948.1:0-25467 GCA_014904975.1 Marasmius fiardii PR-910 | reverse complement strand
CGTTTGGCCGGAAAAGGCATATATCAGAGGCCATGTCCGGTTTAAGCAATGCCACAGCAAAATAACTGATATCACGTTGTCGACGCCGGCAACGGCGATCGATGTTCACACTCGCTCACAGCTTGCAGTGGTTTCTATGTCGTCAGGGTTCACAATAATAGTAGTTACTTACATAATTCCCCTCACTCTCCAGCATCCACTGAAATTTGGGTGGACATTTCAGAAATGTCACAGTATCCGATATTTTATAACCGGATTACCGATAAGTTCTTCTAGTTGACTTTGCCGTTGGGCGTCAACTTTCCTGCAAGTATAGGACACTCAATTGACAACACCGACGTTTCAAATAAGTCTGTATTCGAACGGACGACGAATGAGTCCATGCCCAAAAGAACACTGTTAATCACATCTGTACCCGAAGATTTCGAACCTCCACTTCCACCGATGTGGATCAATTGAGGGAACGATATTTATCCCCAACTCTTCCCCACAAACCGACGGAAATTCCGTACGATGGCGACCAAAAGCCCACAAGAGATTCAGCTTATCACAAAAGAAACGTCTGGCTCACCTACCTCCCAGTACTGTGCGTGCCGGTATAACGGAGGTTTTCGGACAGGTTGTGGGGGACGGGAATTCGGAGGTACTATTAACTGGAAGAAAAGCCCCAGGGATGCTCATTTTGTGCATATTTACTTGGCTTTGTTGCCAGAAGAGGGCAAAAAAAACATCGGTCAACGGAAATAACCTGGCCCAAATCGTTACGCCCAGTGGCAGAGAATGGAGAAACCCGAAGGCTGCATGGCCAAGGTTGCTAGGGTTGGTGTTCATCTCACCATCATGTTTGATAGTCCCAATGCACTAGCTTTGTTTCCTTCCTCATTAGAACACTTCTTGGGCTACCATCTGATTTACCTTGGTATTTGATGCACTTCACCATCATACTGATATTCTGGTTATTATTTCTGTGAGATATATCTCTCGATGTTATCCAATGGTCTCATGGTGGCACCCCTGAGCAATCCCATCCATAGTCATTTGAAATGACCTACTATGCACCTTTATTCTGAACCCTGTTGCGATCCGGCACAGCAACTTGTTGACTGGCCCTGAGGCCCGGGCTAGTTAGACGGCCGCATTGACTCAGCCAAAAATTAGCCAAGAAGGGGGGCAGACGGAGCTGTGGAGCGTTGGCGGGAGCATGAGAGCTGATTTGAAAAAGGGATGTGATGGGAGAGCTATATGTACAAAGCTATATTCATCAGAGCTAAAGCGCTGAAATTTGATCTTTGCGTTCGCCTTCCGCCAAGCTCAAGTTATCAAGGTGATTTCAGCCCGATCACTTTCTCCTTTATCTTTTACCCTTTTGATCATTTTGCTGCCTGTTGACGTGAATATGTATAGCATTTGCAGTTCCCAACACGGAAGGCTCTCTTGCCTTTATCTCAATTCACCAACATTATGTGTTCAACAGCGTACAACGCAAGGGGCTGCCGAGGGACATTTTTTGGCCGAAGCGGAAAGACGTTTTTGATGATCTATCGATGCGCGTTGCTGCCAGAGCCTCAACTTGGGTGGTATTTATGCCACAATCCTGATGCCCACTATTGTGAGAATAAGGAAAAGGATTGATTATTCTATGTACAAGTTACATCCTAGTTCTTATACCTACTGTTCATGTATCTAGAATGTTCTCTACAGTGTAGTATCAGTAATTGGATGAGTAATAAGTGGAGAGGCTGAATAAGAAAGTGACGAAGAAAGTAAAGAAGGCGTGAGAAAGTTCTACAAGTTTCTACACTCGCGCTTGTACAAATGGAGATCTACAACACCCACCGCCACTTTCTGAAGGCCAGCGGATATAACGAAGATGTCTTCCCAGTGGTCCTCGTTGACTTTCCCATCTTTTTCTATCGTGCACCCAGCAGGCTGGAATGTTTAGCATTATACCAAGGTATGCTAATTACCGACTTTATTCTATGTTGGAGGTACTCAAATATTTGGCTATAGAATTGGCTTTCTAGTCCTCCTCTTGCAATCCTGCGCGGGGCTCGAGATTGATATACCACCCTCTATCTTTGTCGAAAAAGTCACAACCTTTCATTGGGAATGTGATACCACGGATGTCGATCAAGGTCTGTCTGGGGCGTTTGCTGCGTTGCTTATCAGTCCTCCAGAGCCTCCAGAAAACTTTTCATGCCTCAATCTTGAGGCAGCTGGAGATCAAGACACCTTAACAAAACTGGTGCAGAGTTACTCCGTACATCTCGTGCCTTCCGGAACCAAAGCTGGAGTTTTTTTACTCACTCCGAAGAGTCAAGGGTATGTGAGACGAGCGGTTTGCAGGGAGTTGACGGTTTTGACTCCGGTTTTTAACTCTTCAATAGGATTCACGTCATCTGTTCATACGGGTAAGACGATGCGGAATTTATTCGAAAGGTTGGGTAGATTCATACCGCTTATTCTCTAGAAATGTCTCAGTAAATTCGTCAGTCAACGTAACGGCCACTATTCTAGGCAGGTGAGATATCTTTACACATCGTGGTGTATGTCCAGAGGATAACAGCGATAAAAATTAGCGGTAATAGCACTATCATAAGCAGTAGCATAAGCAGTAGCAATAGCAACTCCGCCTCAACCCCCATCTTCCACTCCATCATTTCTTCTGTCTTCCTCAACCAGTCAACTGCATTTCCGGTTCTGCAGAACTCTGCAGCCCCGTCTAGAATGACAGCTACAGCTAATACGACGATTCCATCCTCCGCTACTTTCTCAACCCTTTCAACCGCAAACAGCGGAATGCAGAACGGTACGAATCACTGGAAGGGAGAGTAAGCTCACTGCATATTCTGATAATTTATCCTCCAGTTAACTATATTTCTAACAGCCGTCAAAAACACCATGACACCGCCGCCCTCGTGAGCGGCGTCATGGGAGTTGTATTGCTCATCGCAATCATCCTTGCAATCATCTTCTACCGACGTCTCAGATACCAACGAAAGCTTAATCAGCTCCAAAAAGAACACCTGCTTCTCCATCAGCGACCGCCATCTTCGTTATTCTTGTCATCTAATACTGCTACCAGGACGATGGTAGAGTCGGACCTTCCGAACGTAGCTCCGGTGTCCACGCTGAAGCGGCGCTGGGAGAATCCAGCTGGGTTTGAAGAGTCCATGTCCGTGCAGAAAGGCTATCAGTTCTCTACCGGACCACACAGTTCGTTATCCCCACCCTCCTATTCCCCCGCCCTTTCAAACGAACCTGAAGTTCTGTCCGGGGTGTCGAAAAGGTATCCAGCTGATTCAGAGAAGCAGCAAGCTTAGGGGCTATTATATTTGTTCGGGATGACTATTGCGGCGGTCCAAAACATATTCTATTTATTTTCTGGCCGGATTCTTGTACATCAATATGTGTCAAGAAGTAGGAACTAGTCCGGATCGAAGCCAAAAGTCGCATCGAATATATTGTTGTTCGTTCTCGATGCAGCAGAAGCAAAATTAGCCTCTTAAGCTCGTGGGGGCCCTAATTAGTCGTCCAAGTGAGATGGGGATGTCATGTAAATGAGTAGTAATAAGGAAATAGCGGACTACTGAAGTACAAGTGTCAAAGGAGCCAATATATAAATACTCCTAACTACCGAGCCGAATTCACCCGAGCGATTGTATATAATGTCTTCCAGGGCAGTGAAAGCGTGAACATCACAGAAGCTGTTTTCTATGGTTGCCCGGACCACCACGCTTTTTAGCGCTGATCGCGTATCACTCGGTTGGCTATCAATACATTACAGACCCCGGGTACTATGATGGCACTGGATCTTGTAGCGAATGTGTTGGTCCTGAGTGGCCGGTCAAGCAAACTTAGGGTGTAAATACTTGGCCTATTATTATTTATATCCATATGTGCTTCAAGAAAAAGACCAGCCAGATGCCTGCATGTGCAACACATCTTCTAGTATAAGAAGGAAAGAAGGTCTACTAGGGTCCAAATATTAAGAATATGGAAGTATATCAAAAAATTATAATTGAGTCATTTATACTGCCCTGAACCAGGATTAGGCTTGCTACAGGCAGAAAGAGCATTTTTGACCATATTCAAGTCCTAAAACTAAATCATGTGCACCAGTCATTCCATTTCCTAGCTTCCCTTCTCCTTATCAGTGAACTTCCTCACTGGTACCAGATAATATATAGAATTGTGACACTCACAGTGAGGTTGCAAATGTGGGCATAAGGATCCATCCCGGGAAACTGTTGCTACCCAAAGAGAGCTTCCCATTCGATAGAGGGAGGTGTGATATCACCCGCATTCCATATCCCTCCAGGAAGCAGATGTTTCATAAATTGGGAATCTCTGTTTGAATGTAGATTCACTTGTGGAGCTGGGATTGACAAGTTGTTGCCCAGGACTTTCAGGCAAGGCTACATATCGACTTTGTGGCGATATTTCATAATATTCTTGATGAGCTTAAAGGGACAACGCGACTTTTCATCGGTGTGGGGAATATTTAGGCAAAGTTGGACCACATAGTGTTTAGAGGTTGAGGTTGCCCGACCCACTTTTAATGCCACCGAGATCCTCAGAGTCACTTGACGTGAAATTTTTGCCAGCTGGACTCCAGCCTAGGTAAATCTTCCTTGTTCTCTAAGCTCATCTCTTTGCATTTATACAACCACCAAAAGTTGCTGGATACCTTTCCTAGGACGCCACCTCAAGAAACTCGAAATCGTTGATCAGGATCATGACCTGAGAACAAGACGGGACAAAACCCGTAGTTTCAAAAAGCCCGCTTGTCAAAATTGGATTTGATATGAAAAGCCATAAATCATCGTCTTGTTACATTACTTGTTGGGTAAACACTAAACACTAGACACTTCACCGTCAGACTTACGAGTTACCAACGGTCCACCTCGAGCCTATAAACAGCAGAGAAGACCAAGCTACTGTATATTTCCTAGCACAACTGAGGGTCACATTCACGCAGCCAAATCAATAGGAAACTGTATCGCCTTGGTTATTGAGGTATAACACTATGGAAGGATGAAGTGGAAATGTTATACTCCCAGATGATGGATCCGATGCCTTCCATAAAACTTCCGATGACAGACAAGCAGGAGAGATGGGATGCTTAGGGATAGAACATCCTTCCACCATAGATTATGTGCATGACCATCAAGGGATTACCACTACAATGACAGCTTTCCAGCATCTTCCCATAAGCAGAATGAACCTTGAAACAGGTTCCATACCAACAGGATAGATGGAGTCGGAACGGAAAATTTTAAATATTTCGGTGCAATGAGAATGAAGACATTACGGCAACTAGGACACAATCGGATACGGCCGTCTACCGGAGAATGGAGCGTTGGCAACGCTATGATGGCTATTCACTTGAATATCGAATACGCGATTACCGGTCTTTGTTTCTCCCAAGGTCGCGGGCCCAAATACCAGCAGTAGTAGACTTAGGCCAGACAAGCTGATGGTCTGCATCGTAGAATGAACGAGAATGTCGGAAAAAATGTTTTTGGTTTATAAGCCGCGCCTTTTCTTGACACTGCTTATAATTGACATAAGGCTCAATAAGGTCATTTTTCAGCCTTACCACGGCTTACAAGTATCATTTTTGGGAGGTAATAAGGCCGAAAAATGACCTTATTGAGCCTTATGTCAATTATAAGCAGTGTCAAGGAAAGGCACGGCTTATAAACCAAAAACATTTTTTCCGACAAAAGGTGAGGGAGAGGAAAAGATAGTATCGTCGAAGGAGAAATTCGGTCAGCTTCGCAACTCAGCCTAGTGTTCACCTGCAGCAATTCATCTTCCGTTGAAGGAACCGTCCGGTTTTTACTTCCTGTGCCTTGCGGCCGCCGATGCCACGAATGTTGACTGTTGACTGCGTGTCTGAAAGGGAGGTTTTCAAGAGGAGGTAACGTCGACGTGCGATTCAGAAGCTGTGATGGTCGGAGTCGAAGGCGCGGAAAATCTCCGGACGGCCCGGGACCGGAATTCCGGCTGTAGAAACGGAATGTCTAGTACCTTACCGACCTTCCGACACCTATCGTAGTCTATTCGACATATGGCTAGTCTATCAAATCTCTGTCTCAGTGAGTTCCATTTGAAAGACGCAAAGTTATGCAGTATGTTCTAGGTTGCAAGGACAATATTTCGTTGCACGTCTTCAGCACCGCGTGAGTCAAAGGCCGTGTGTTCGGCGTACCAAGCGACTATGATTCGACGTCATGAAGTCGTCTCATCTGACTCATTTTCAGAACCCCAACCCAATCATCTCATCTCAATCTCGAAATTCTTAAAATCTTGGACTGCAGCTCCATAGGCCTGTGACCGACCCCTCACAAGAAACTCGTTGTGAGGGGCCTGGAGCGCGGAGTTTGAAATGGCCGGAGACACGGATTCGTCCAAAAAAGGATTCTGGTTATGATCGAGAATCATGTGTACCCTAGTTTTCACCCGTCCGAAACCCGTCGCGACTTTTTCCAACGCGATTTTCTTTCCGTCTGCTTCGAAAAAGACATGATGGACATCAAGTACAGAGCTGAGGTCCTAGAGAATTTATCCAGGCAGCAATTTGTAGGCATATTGAAAGTAGATGGAGAAAAATAACCACATTTATTGCCTCAGCGTAGATATCTATTTTGGAGCTTAAAAATACTGCCCTGTGTTTTTGTTGCCTATCTTTACCCATTCATTGATGATTTTTATATACAAGTGAGCCTCGGAACGCACTGAACGCCCTCTGGAGGGAAATCATTCAGCCACGTGGATTCTCGATCATAACTTGACAATCCTTTTTTGGACGAATCCGTGTCCATTTCAGGAATTTCAAACTCCGCGCTCCAGGTCCGTTAAGCGACGCTTGCTCATTTAACGGTCCTGTCACAGGTCTAGCAGCTCCACCACTCATCCCACATCCTCATAACTGAATCTCATCTCTCTCATCCTCAGTACAGCCCTCTCATCTCACCCTGCTACTCTTAACTCTCAGCTTGACTGGGGAAAAATAAACCAGCAACCATTAAGTTATGGGGACCAAACATTAAATTTTAAGCACACCACATTCATAAATAACAGAATAAACCACTTCGCCATCAGCACCTTGTGATGTCGAAGTATCCCTATCTCTTGAGAAGTATAGAGAACCATTTACCGTGTATGTTCGTTTGCTTAATGAATTTACTGCTCCAACAATAAGCAGTCATGAGCTGAAGAATTTGAAAGCCTGCCATGAGTTCAGCGGTCACAAACATCAATGTTATGTTGAGATAAGCTCTCTTCTGTCATTTTTCGCGGGATCCACACCTAGACCATGACTAAGATTCCCGAGTGAAAGGAGATCCAATCAATATTAGTGGTTGATCTTGTTTCTGTGGTAAGTTGTCAGTCTTCGAAGCAAAAGGTCGTCTTTCTCTCCTTTTGAACAATTTATTTGTCTAAATATATACATTTAGGAATAGATTCATTTATTCTAAAGGGTCTGATTGGTGATCTGTTACAGGGAAAGATTCAACTCTTGAGATTGGTGCTTCCCCCTCTTTTTCTGTTCTCGGAAACCTCAAAAGTAACCATGTATCACCACTAGCACTAGTACCAAAACGCCAATCACTTTCGTCATTCTGTTCAGGAGGTTTAACATAGTACTACGAAGAACTTCCAGGTCTACCACAGCTGCAAACAATACCCTAACAATTTCGTAGTGAAAATTAACGTGATTTCGGACTCTCTAAACACGTCATTCAAGGTGTACAGTTCTGTCCCAATCCCTGTACACTCAAATCAATAACATTCCCCGTCTCTGCAGTGATCTTGTCCTGTCCTCCGGCGCAAGTCTGGGCACCACCACCACAGCAAGTGCCCAATATATTGTTAATTGCATCATTGACCTGCTGAGCGGTGATAGAGACGATGGTGTTTGGAGCGCGGTTCACAATGCAGATCTGTCCGCTGCCTTGCTGAACGATGATTTGTGACCTGGAGTTCAAAGTTTCATTGGGGAGGTTGGCCCTAAAAGAGACAATGTCAGACACGAAATTTGGGGAAGAGGTGAGATTTGTTATGGAAGAGGGTTTCACCTGATATCACGGACAGTGAAGCTCCCGCCTCCGCCGCAACCCGAGACTTGAGCATAAGTAATGCCTGCTAGGGCAGCATTTGCTATGATGAGGGTGTGAAGTTTAGAGAACATGTTTGGGTTTAAATTGTATGAAGTCCTGGAGGAGACTGGCAAGACGAGAGGGAGACTGGATCTTTTTATACCTTTCGACAGCGCTAGTGAGATCCTGCATCCCCATTGTTACGGATACACTCTATTTTCAGAACATGACCAGGGAGCTCCGACGGGGACTTCGGGCATCCGAAGTCACGGAATTTATCGATCTATCGCGTTTTCATATTCAGAAGTACTATCAGACTCGAATTCAGTGCAAAAAACACCGAATGAAGCAATGCGCTAGCGCTGATGGGGGCCACTGGTGGCGATCGCTCTTCGTATCAATATCTCTGCCGGGCAACGATTCCTTGTGAACCCCAAGCCAGAAGGCATTGGAAGTGTCCGATTTCACAACTATTCGAAATGGATTACACTGCAGTTGTGTGTAGTGAAGGCAGATAAGTGACACGCCAACATCGCGCTATCTACATCTTCTAATAACTTCTTCCATGCACCATTCGCGCGGTGTGCTTGCCTGGGGTTGATGCAGGAATGGATTCATTTTCAACGTGCGGCGCGTGCAGAAATTTAGTTCGAAGAATCAAGGTACTCAGCAGTTGGTCAGAAATGAAACTCTAAACTTGGCAATGCGCCGCGAGTACCGGAGATATAGACCTCCAAGTAAGGCTGGATCAGGCCAGACTGTCCGAGAAAAATACGACCTAATAGCTAGGTTCGCGTGGTGGCAAGAGTGTCGTTACTTGCATTGAAGGGAACAACATTTTCGCCGTAAAAAATGAAGATTACCTAACCGAACTTGATGGAATTGGAGACGCTGTGGGTATACTTCTCTCCATTCGTGACGTCCAGATTTTGGAAAACATCATGGTGTTGGTAAAGGACCGTTCTCTTCTCGTCCCAATGCCCATAGATGAAATCGGATAAAATGTACACTGTTCTCGATCGACATAGCACAGAATCCCACATGGGAAACATAAGCCAGGATTAACCGCTTAACCGATCGGCGTTGCGTACGTTCAGTGCAAGATATTGATAGTTAACATCAAACCTGCTAATTGGCATTGCCCATCATCAATTCGTAGCCCTTTCAGCCTAAGGTTTTTGGGCGTAAATGCAATCATCCGTCTTCCCAAATTAGACGCTGCAATTGTGGCGAATTCGGGCGACAGCCTTTGACTTTCGCGCTTTCAAGTCCTCAATTGCCGTTTCTCACGGGAAACCGGAGGGTTATACGTAAATGTTGCTTGTAGGTAGCTGGTGAACTTATTATTATATGGAGAATTACGGTAAACTGGGGTACTGATTGAGGGTCTAGATCATCGAGATCAGCGCCCGGAGTGTAATCTAATGTCAAGCCTGCTCGTTGCTCGGTAAGGTCGGTCAAGGATTCAGCTAGTCAGCGTTTGGAACGAGCACAGATTAACGTTAACCAGAGCATAGCATTTGAGCTCTCAGAATAGCCATAACGTTGGATTCTCTATGGCTTGCAGTATGGGTGTCACATGCGTTAAGGCTCACGTTCCCGCAAGGAATCGAGCTCATTTTCGAGCTCCTATTTGTTTGGTTAAAAGCATCTAAATGCAACACGACTCAGGCTAGCAGGGTAGAAACGTCAAGAATAACAAACCTCGAAGTACATGACTAACAACCATCATACCATTCCTATTCTCCCGCATTTCCGCTCCTCGCCAATTTCCCATTCACGTTAAGCTTCCTTGAGAGCTGCGCGCACGACCGAGCTCTCCGGTGGTTGGTATCAATTGATGGCGTCACCATTGTCCAAAAGGATGGCAAAACGACGAAAATATCCCTTGGCATTTCCTCCTCCCATCTTGTAGTCCCACACACCGCTAACAGGCCCCCGGACGGCGGAAAGAGGACTGTGAGAGTGGCCTACTGTTACTTCACCTTTAGTACGAGCCTCTACGTATTGTTCCGTGTCAGCAAGACCAATTAGGCGTGGAAAAACCGGTATTTGAACTCTCACCCGGTTTGCGGGTTAAAGGTATTCATGAGATCTCCAAACTCGAGTGGGCTCAGATCCTCATTTCTCTCCTCCTTCTCGAGCGAAGCAGAAGCTGCAGATGCAGATGCAAGAACTTATAGCTTACGGAAGGTAACTGTTGAATGTTCAGTTGTCGAGTGCTCAACCACCTGGCGAAGCTGGGAATCTCGAGTGTATTGCTAGACATTGTTGTGTGAGGGGAAACGCTTGCCACAGTTAGCCCGCAGATCGTGCACCTTACAATGATCTACTCAGTGCATCAGGGAAACAGCTCATTTTGTAACTTTTCCTTATTTTTCTGATTCTTAGTACTTGAAAGTAAGTACTTGGGCTTATTGTAGATTACTACACAGATTGGGACCTAAAGTAGCAGGGCATCTCAATCATATCAATGAAATTGCAATTATATAAAATATACAGTTCTAGTAGTAGTTGTAATGAGTTGTTGTATATATTGGTACCAGAGTCCCCTAGGCATAGTTTCTGGGCAGATCTTCCATGGTGAAAGATAACATGAGCTGATAGCCCAGAAACAGCACAACAGTAGATTCCTATAATCAAAGGTGTCATTCATAGTCATTCACAGTAATATGACTGTATATATAAACCATATAGAAAGAACAATACCTAGCAAATAATGTATTCAGCAATACTTCTTTTTCTGTGACATCCGAAATTTCAAGCAGAGAAGGTGAAAATTGGGTGGATTATGAATGACTGGGCACTGAGAAAAGCTGCTTCAAGGCTATCCCTATGAGCTAGTATAATTAATACAATGGCACAATAAGCGGAAAGGAAGTTCACAAATTACCTTCGAGGAGGAACTAACATTGATAGATATATTGAGGGTGAATGTCGAGAACCTCTTGAGTATACTCTCTCAATTACCTGAAGTATATCAAATGTTCTCCACATAAACATACTCTACATCGAACTACCAGAAACGGTGATCTAGAGCTGGCGTAAAGCTACAAGCACATTCAAAACAGGAATCTAAACTGTTCCTGCCTGAAATTGAGATCACTGTTTCTTCCATGACACCTTGCCTTCTCGGTGTCAGTTTGCCTCCCATCTACAAGCTCTGATATGCAGATTGCCACCTCATCTTAAATACAAGGGTGCCTCATAGCATGTTCTGCCCAAAGTATCAGTAAGGCTGTCCACCTCGCAAAAGACGGACTCAACATTGCACTGGACTTTCTACGATGTTATACAGTCTTACAGTATAGTTCCGCTTCCTCCTACTACTAAGGCCTTGCTTATAAGCATCTTACATAATGTCTAGACAGCTACATAATCATTTAATTAGGCAGACATAGATTGTCAAGGTTATAAATAAATGAAGTTTCAAATCAAAGGGGCATGGCAATTTAGTGAATAGAAAAAAGCATATAAGAAGGAGAATTGAGAAATCATATTCTGTTTGGTGGCCATGGTTCAAACACCCTCATTTGATTAGATGATAGAGCTTTCTCCCCTTTTACGTCCTCAATATCATGGCGTGTTTGTAACTAAATATTTTCTGCCACCTGACTTGCAGCAATTGATCTCTGCTGGCTATCCTGAATATCAACAGTGTGGGAGATAGATTGCTGAACAGTATCCACAGATTTGCCATATGCTACTCGAGCAATGACCATGGTAGGAGCCAGCCCCTGGAGGAAAAGGTTGAAAATGCATGCAGAAATATTGTGAGCAGAAAGCTTACAGAAATCAGGGTTGAGCCAGCTGTCATATCAACAGGAATGACACCACTTCTACTGGAATCCCATGCCAAGTCCAAAGCAATCCCTACTAATAGCATCACTGCATACAGAACTGCAGACTCAATTCTGATATTTTCTGGTTAGTCACAGACAACATCAAAAAAAAAAGAGGGGTATAATGTACCTACATTATAATCATGATATTATTATATCTTGTATGCTTTGCTGTCCCTCTTGTCAGCTTTCTTGCTTCACGTGTAATCCACCAAATACGTCCTCCTTTTGCCAAATATATTAAGCAACTGACAGCATGTCTGCAACAAGGTATAGAGAGTAAAACTCACCAGTCATGAATGACAAAACAATCTGAAAAACTACTATTCCTATGAAAACTCCTGCATCAATTTCAGTTGCCTTCTCCAGGAGACTTGGATTCTCATGCTTGGAAGAACCACCATATCCAATTATATCAGCAATTATACATCCAAAGTCTATACCTTTTCAATAATCAGAAGATCAATCTCAGCAACAACAAATGAAACACACCATTTAAGATGAAGGCAATAAATGCAAGGGAATACAAGACATACTTGCTAGAGTTATACACAATATAACAGCGGTGAATCTAGATTAAGCATTAGTCATTCTGTAATTGTGTGTTTCAAGGACATACCAGCATTACATCAGCTACTGAACTATAGTTAAAATTGGAAAGTTAGTTTCAAAGGGTAATTGAATGAAAGTTACAACTATACTTCATCAGGTTTGAAATAATAGATTGAATTCCACTAAAGATAGGGTCTAGTAAGCACAGAATAAAAGGCTCATAAAATGGAGCTTGCTTGCAGAGAAGCAGATTTGGAGTCATCTCCTGCAAGATACTGGGTAACAGAAGCATGATTCTTGGTTTTTGCAGCATCAAACTCAATATGGGCTTGGGAGATAAGTCCCCAAGTATAGATAGTAGTGTAGATAGTTGCCAGAACAAAGAGGACAATAGAACCTCCTTTGTATAGCTTGTGGGCAGAACTTTCCCGGCGGAAGAGGGCATGAATTGCTAGCCCAAAAACAACACAGTAGACCCCTACAATCCAATTTTAACAGTCTAATCACCGTAATATAGATATATATACTGACCATATAGAAAGAGCAACATCTATAAAGAGTATATTGAGCAAGACCTCCTTCCTAAGGATGGAAGATTACAAACAGAGAGGGTAGAGATTGGGTTGACAATAATACTCTGGGCACTGAGGAAAGGTGCCAAAGCTGCTTCGATGTCACTTGTGGAAGACATTCTCTGGGAATAGAAAAATGCTAGAAAATGAGGAAGATTTGAGTAATTTAGTGCACGTCTTATATAGTTCCAAATGGCTATGCTTGAAATGTAAGTAAAAGAACTAATAATTTATTTAACCCTTGTCAACTACCAAAATCAGGAGCTTAATTGGATGTATTGTGTGTTGCAATCTTATGTTGGTCCCCATCTCTGATTTCTTAACGGTCTTGGAGTTGAGATGTCAGGGAGTGACAAACATTAAGGGGTTGATTTAGTAGCTACAGGATCTCTTCATAAAACCAACCTCAGAATGGCTGGAAGGTGAAAGTCCACACAGAACAAAGAGCATTAAACACAGAGAAGTTAGTACTGGCTTGGAGCATCAGTCCTGGCCTCAATCAGTTTACCGCAAGAAGGAGAAACATGTACATATGCAGATGATAAACATCAGTGTTGATTAGTATAAGGGGGAAAGACAAAGTTAAGACCTCATTTAACAATTTTGCTTCCCTCACAAATTACAATTGATAAACTGATAAACAAGACCAGTCACTGCATATTAGATAGTCTGATATTTTATCTGGTCACATAGCAATAAACTAGCCCATCTTAGAAACCATATCTATCAGTGATAAGTCAAGGAAAAATGATCAACCATTAGTTCAAGAAATGACTTGTTGAAAGGACATAACTGAGAGCTATTAGAGCAGAGCTTAACATGTTGCACTCTGATACACCTTCTATCAAGAAATGCATAAGATAGATGCATTCACAGGTTATCTGCATCTGTTTCTGTAGGTTTGAGTGGGCAAACCCAATGAGAAATGTGCTGATTCCAGCCGACTGATCTGATCTAGGTCCATTAATCTGACACATGCTAATTACCACCGACTTTATCTGACTCAATGAACAGATGGCACTCCACATTGCTCAGCTCGATGAGACATTTCTCTAAGTCGTCGAGTTGTCCCTAGTTGAGAAAGGTTCTGGGGCAGTGCAATGCAACTTTTGCCCCAACCCTTTGCCCTGTCCATGTCAACGACATCCCCCCTCAAAATTGTCTTACCACTACCACCACCATGTCCTCCCCCACTTTACCTCTCCTTATTCTCATTGTCAACTTCACTTCCGACATATCGGCAAGAACATAACCCTCATTGACAATACTTAGCCAGTTTTTGAGCCTCTTGTGTATATAATTAGCGAAATATATCATTTTTATATGGAATACACGAAAATGAAGAAAGTCAATATGAATCAGGAATCCTGATTTCAGCGCATTTAATGTGCGTGGAGTACAATCGGCTGTAATCAGCCCAAGTCGAGATTTTTACAGGTTAAGGATTCCAGCCGACTCCAGCTGATTCATTCAGTCGAAGTCGATTGAAATCGGCTGGAATCAGCACATTTCTCATTGGGGGTAAAATTCACAATCCGCGTCTGTGAGCATACTGGCTGGCAGATATCTGTATCTGTAGGTAGACAACCTGTCAGGTTACCCGTCAGAAAGCTTGCATCTTTCCTATGCCTTATATCAGAACATCAGCAGTAATATAGACCCCAAATAGTTTCACAACCATGGGAGTTCAGGCCTGCCCTTTCATCTGGTCCTGATGAGTAAATTCATCCTTACAAACAGTCATGTCAAGTATTGCTTTTTTCAGATCACTGCTCTATGTATAGAGTTTCCAGCCTCCAATTGGATTGGATGAGATGAGATGCAAATAGAACAGAATCTTGAACTCAGTTGACTTTCAAGACATGGTAGTCTCATCAGAACTATGTATCATATTCTGATCTCTCCTGCATATGGTTTTTTTCTCACATAATTGTGCCACATCCCCACAACAGTCGCCTCATATTTCTGACTGACAGTCTTCATTTTTCAAATGCCATGATCATGGTATACCATCGTATCTTGGCTATAACCTGGGGCCTACCAAGACAGAAATGGTTCTGCCATCCTCAGAAGATCTCCCTCTAGAGCACTGATGAATCTGAAAGTCAGAGGTCCACACAGAACAGAATCAGAAGAATTGGTACCGGCTTGAGACCTAGTTTAAGCAAAAGAATGTAAATACATGTTTGGGAAACATATAGTTTGATTATAACTAAGGGACACCATAGCAGCTGTTTCTCGAAACAATTGGATGGTATGTAAGGGTCAAGTAACACATCTAGAGTATAGAGACTTAGAAAGTGTATCGCTGATGTGGAGGAAGGTCGAATGAATAGCTCGTCGAGAAACTTGTTGAAAGGACTTAGCTGACTGCTACCGGGCGCTGATACATCTTGCGACATGCTCTGATACACCGATGGCCTGTTCCGTGACCTGGAAAATCAGACCATCAGACCATCAACATAAACGATGCTTTTCTAATTCTGTGTACCATGGGCACAAGCCTACTGTTATCTTCTTCTCCTTTTCCTATCCGGTCATCCACCTCTTCAACCTAATGGTACCCCGTCAGGGAAATGTTTCCACTTTGGCCCAATCCTTTGAAGTTCTCAGATTCAGGGGCAGACCTTCTGCCTCTATGACGGATCTGATGTATTTGGATCTATATGGGATGAATCTACTTCATCTCTCTTTCTGTGAAGTGGTCAGAGATTGCCCCCATCTCCACACCATGTACATACTTCAATCCATTCATTATCCGCCAACTAGCTTGATGAGTCAGCTAGACATCTCGTGGACCCGGAAGTTACATGCTATAGCAGAGTGGTGTGGTTTCCGTTTCATTTTCCCCAGTTTTCAGCTTATCTTAGCTTTCACTTATTGCCTTGTAAGGGGCATTCCCGATCCAGTATATTTCTAATTACCCCCCTTTATGACTTGACTCGTATTAACCATTATCTATCTTTTTCTTTGACCTTTTACCACCATGTGATACTGTTATACCTCACTATCTCACAAAATAGACAGAGGTGTGCCCAGCGGCAGAGATTTGATGGATAATTGACAGATCGATGTAGATGAAGTCCCAGAGGGATCATGAGAGTGAGAGGTTACAAGGCTCAAAAAGGCTCAGCTCAAAAGTAGTACTGAGATGGAGTGAAGGAAAAAAGATACGATTGTTGACTGTATTCATGGGGAACAGCGGGATGAAGGAGGTAACTGCTAGTCCATAAAGGGGTAATCGAGAATTATTGGGTACGTAAATGAAAGATAATATTTGATCTATCTAATCACGTTCGCGCGCACAGGGCTCGATCAAAGCAATTTTTTGGGGAATTAGAGCACCCCAAAATCTTACTAAATCCCTGCCAGAGGGGTGACCAGCATTGTCGTGACGCACCTCAACCCAGTGCATAGTGGCGGGCGTTAAAAATGGATCAGAAAAATCGTAAATACGACAAAGAAGTGAGATCGAGGAAAACGATAATATTTGTAGGCGACGAAAAGTCAATGCCCTGTAAATGAGAGAAGTGGTAACGCGCTCTCAATCTCCACTAGCCAACAGGCGGCTCTTTTACGTCTTATGGCGCCGGCACAAGTCACAGGTTCCGCCTCGTGCACCGAAATTAAAAGTCTAATCTTCGACCCCGTTTCTCTCGTACATTTCACCCCTCAATAACGACAGCTTACATTTCCAGCTTTCAGATGCGAAAAATGAATCCAAGAAGATGGACAGATGTAAATCTGTTTACTGTGGCATGCCGCAAGATTCAGTCATTAGAGATCCTAGACTTAGGTTTTCTCACCAACCTCGGGAACTCCTTTGTACATTGATGTGGGAAGTCATTGCAAATCGAGCTGCCAGTTTTGGACGTCGGTGAACTGCCCTTACCGGCTCCTCGAGGCAAAGCCGACTAGCTTCTAAAGGAACACGGTTAATTTTATCTGAATGCCTATTGGACCGCTGTGACAATTGCCCGAGATGAATGATTACAGTTTGGCAGATCGTTGAGCGTGGTCCTTTAAAAACGAGTTATCAGCGACCAATATTAATGGTTCTTCCCGTTGGGGCTATCCCCCGTAAATTCGTTCAACCCTCTGCCCTGATTGACTTCTTACGCTCTCACCATGACTGACGCTGAAAGTCTGCCTGCAGAGACGATCATCCAAATCTTCAAAGCGACCACCGATGTCGAAATCGGGGCTGGAAAGCTTCCATTCTCGCTCATCAGATGCACCCAAGTCTGCCGTCGTTGGAGGCTCAGTGCCCTTGGATCACCCGATCTTTTCACCCATATTTTCATCCCATTTGCTCAGCTCTTGGGGCAGAACATTAACGTCTTGAAGTGGACCAGCTTTTGGCTCGATAAATCGAAATCCCTTCCAATAAGCATCATTATCAACATTCCTCGCCTTAGTGACTCAAACACCAGCACGTTTTGGATTTTCCATTTCCTATTACAAAACTACGTTGTTCCCAACATTTATCGCCTTCGAGCATTTCATTGCGATGTCCTCATAGACAATTACACGAGCGGGTTATTTTCCTCTCTCATCGACGCGAACCCCAATGCCCCAATTTTAGAAGAACTGGTCATCAGGTGTCCTAATACGATTCACGTCTCTACCCCTGCCCAACACCGCCGTCAATTTTTCTCGTCTACCCCGAAACTCCGTAGCCTCACGGTACAGGGATCAGACATCGTTCCACCGTTCACGAATCTCACATCATTAGATGTGCACGGATTAGCTCTGTCCGACGAGTTCCTCCGGAAATTGGTATCAGACTCACCGGGCCTCGAGTCCCTAGCCCTTCGTCGGATTCATCTGCCAAATTCCAATTCACAGCTGACGCCGATTTCAATGCCGTCCCTTCGTGACCTCACAATGGTTTTCGTCGATGCGTTCCCAAGCGATTGGATGGACAGGTGCAAGCACGCTTCATCGTGCATAGTCGCACCGAGCCTCCAATCTCTCAACGTTTCGATCTCACCCGGTTCAAGCTCCAAACAGCCCTTCGGTATCAGCCTATCCTATATCCTCCCCGATCCGGGATACCTCAAGGACCTTCGTTCTATCAGCTTACACGGTGTCAAACACAAAGTCGAAAACCATCGAACCCACCGGATCTTGGACAATTCGGTTTGGTTTCGTGATCTTCCGAATACAGATTCCGTCGAGGATCTTTCCCTTTCCAACTCTTCCGGTGAAGTTTTGGGTCTCGATATTGGGCTCCCGAACGAATCATTATCCACAACTGAGAAGTCTCGGCGATTCATGAACGTAAAGTGTATCACGCTGGATAGCGCTCTCCCGGAAGATGTGCTCTGGTTATGCCGGGTGATATCGGCTAGACCCTCCATTCGACGTGTTTGCCTGTACAAGGCAAGGGAGGTGCTCGTACAGGCTGGGGCTCACTTGATAGTTACTCCGAACGGGGTTTTTGATCGGAAAGAGTTGGAGATCGGTCGGTACGGCTCTGGTGAAGTCCCGAGTCCTGCGATAGAAGACTGGCTTAGGGAAAGGGTCGAGTTGCTGATGCCCGAGCCCGTGGTTGAGGCTGAAGACCATGATGAAGCTCAAGGGGAGGAAACGCCAACAAGAATGGGAGGGGGACTGTTTTCTCTTACGTTTACCTGACTTTCAACATCTGTGTATCATATACCTTCACTGGGTAGATTGTCTTGATCGAAATTAAGTACGGTAAAAAAATGAAGCCACTTGTTTAGCTAATTTGGTAGTTAGAGAAGGCTCCCTTTTCGGTTTTACTTTTTGGATTGACCCGGGGTTCTCCAAGAAGCTCTTGTCATTCCGGGCGGAAAAGATTTAAGTGAAAGAAATAATTGCTCAATGGACCTGTAACCGTTGCCCTGCTTCAGCGAAACTTTACAAAATTCAATTACGCACTCAATTATGAACGCTGTGAGAAACCAGCCGGTAACTCACATTCAGGGTGCTAACACGTAGATTTTACCTGGGAACGTCGAAGAATTCTCATTAAACTCCCCTCAATTGAGCAATACGTCCCAAGTTTTGCGGAGCTGAATTCAATATCCCACGCGAAACGTCTCACGTAGCAATCCTTATGCAACGCCCGCGGAATGGAAGAAACTGAAATTAAATCGAGAGTCAAATCCGCTACTGTAAAGTCATGAGAAAGTCAAAGAAAAACTCGAAGGATAGTTCTAAATGATTCGATACAGGGGATCAAATTGATTAAAATCGTCATGACTGAGGAGCCTAACAGTGCTGGCAAGGTTCCCTTACGAACGCGGAACCATCAAGAAAAGTACTGATAAGCTTGTGGCTGAAAGTAAAGTAAAGATTGTAACTAGTTGAATATTTAAGAGCAGCTCATTCGACCGAGTAGTAACCTATCAAATAATGTCTGTTAACCCCGGCCCCGCAGTTTCCATAACACAGAACGGAAAATACGCACAAGCTCCCAATAAATTAAATTAGTCACAAGGACACCCTCGGAACGTCCCAGCAGTACAAAGCCTCTCGGGGCCACCCTCGCAACCATTCGCTCTGCAAGACCCATTTTGCTTGCCACACCTGTCGCAAGGGCAGTCTTTGAATCGTCCTTGGCTGCAGAATCCATAGATCGTATTTGGGGTACGATAGACCCCTGCACAACCGTTTAGGTCGCAACGGTCAATGTGGTTGTTGCATTGGCCTCTGGCGACGAGATCCTGTGAAACGTCGCAGCATCGTCAAATGGTTGGTTATGGACGGTCAAGAAAAGTGTTGACACTTACTCCAGTGACTGGGGCGGGTCCAGCGACAACTGCGGTACTGGTCATCATTATCGAGACGATGAGGCCAATGAATTTAGCAGAGAACATGATTGACTTGGGTAGGGAGTACAGGAGGAGTAAGCTGCTGTGGGTGATAGATGGAGGTGGAGGTTAAGGGTTTTTATATTCGATACAGGCGCGCGCCAATTCCTTGTCTCTCAACAGGGAAGAATGACGTGCGGCATCTCAAACGTTCAAGGAATGATTGTGGGACGTTGTCGGAGGGGTTGACGTAGTGGAAACACGAACTCGGTCGTTTCACGAGGTGGGATCGACCGGCGATGTTGATCGAAGGACACTTGTTTCATCTTAAGCGTTACGAACGGATAGACCGCTTGCATGTGGACTACACCCTCGGTCGCTTACTATTACGTTGGTAAGTATTCCTGTTCATGTAGTATCAATCATAATCTCACTAATTGCCACATGCAATTCATTTTACGAGGGTTAATTACGAGTCGCTTATCACCACGCCCGAGGGTTACTGATTAGTTGTTCTAACACTTGTCGTAATTCGTAAAAGTAAAGAAACAGGTTGAACTAGACCCTACGTCTTGAAAACCGAAACAAGAGCGCGTTGCAAGGGTGGGAGTATTTGCAAAGGCCTCGGCGCTGAAACTCGTTCCGGATTCTCACCTCCATCCCACTCTTCATATCTAGAGTCTCTATTCGCAACATGATCACGTCCGACATTTCACCTGTAGATGACCTCCTACAGCTTACTCGATGGGTGACCAATGATCGAGCTCACCAGTACAGCGCTATGGTGGTGAGCAGTATGAGCAGAGGCTAGGACCCGGATAACTTAGAAGGTCCTCCGCGAACACTATCACCCCTTAGGGTATCATTTACTCATAATCTCACCACTAATCTCTATTGCCATCCCATCATTAACGACCCTGCAGTTACTCGATAACGTCAAGGTCTTCAGCCATTTTATTGTGCACGAGTAATTTTTCTCTCGCCGGTCGTGAGTTGATGGGAAAGATCAACTCACGACGTTCTTCCTTTCCCAAAGTTTGTCGTCTTCGAGCATTTCTGTAGCGCTTTCGGCCAATTTAACCACATGTTACGATTTGTAGTTATTTATTTTTCTTATATAGAAAATAATAAAGGTTTTTTTAAGCCGTGGTTATGCCACGATTATGAACAACAGGGGCAGCAAATCCCCAACTTCCCCTTCAACCCTCCCCAGCAACCACCGACATTCAGCCCCACGAATATCGATGCCGCCGTCCGTTCTGCAACTCCAGCACATTTCGCCCTTGATCCATGTCTTTCCGATTCTCCACCTCCAGCTCAATAATTACCTTCATCATCCCGAGCACTAGTGCCACGCGAGACAGGTGCAATAGTTCCCGTGGGTCCACAAGAGATGACTGTCGCGTTGCCCTCATCATCGAGAGAAATCCTCCCTGCCTGGCATGATTCATACCAGGCCATTATGGTAGAGACACATAACACGCATATTGAAGGGCAGAAAGAAAGCAATGGGGAGAAAGGAACGGGGATTGCCTACAAGCGACGCCTTGAGAAATACCAGAAGTGGTGGGATGAAGATCAATTCAAAAGAGTGCAGGCAGATCCTAAGTATGTGCCAATACCGGCACTCCCGCCGACGGCAACAAAAGTCGTGTTATGGCTGCAAATGGAGGAGACCAAATGTTGCAAGGTGTGTAAACTTTTGACCTTGACATTTCCTTTCTTTCCCGAGTCTTGAGCTTCCAGCCTGTTCCGAGGGGTGGTGAAGAAATTCCGAATACAACCATCAGTATTTCTTCCATATCACAGTGTATTAATGTGATGGAATGAGAACGTAAGGATTGTGCATGGCGGTCGGATGATCCAGAGGTAAAAATTAAACTGAGGGATGATATACGCATCAGACAAATCGAAGCTGCCGCGAAGAAAAACGAGATGGAGAGGTCAGCAAAAGCACAGAGCTTGAAAGTAAAGGGTTCGAGTGCAGGTCAGTCAGCGCGCCTGAATCATCAAGAGCACGAGACTTACTATCAACTCCAGACAAATGTACAGACGATGAAAAATAACAAGTGTCTGTACGCCAACTTCTTGACCGCGGTACTGACAACCAATGCCACCAGGTGCTCCGTGACAGAGCGCTATTCCTACTTCCTTGTGCGACACTTTTTTGAGGAGATAACCTCTGGCTGCTCCTCTTCTCGGATCTGTTCTTTCAAGATCTTCTGAATATCACCCATGAACTGGTGGACGCAGATGATAACTTTACCCACAAACACAACATCGAGGTATGTGAATACCCAGACTTTGACGTTCTTGGTAGATCAAGCGAAGCACAACAGCAGTGGCCGTGTAGACAAACATGGCGCTATTCGTCACTGACATGTGGGGCAATGTGGCATTTCTGCACTGGTCCTCTACATGTACTCTGTCTATCACAATTCTGAAGAAGGACATATTGTGAGAATAAGGAAAAGGATTGATTATTCTATGTACCAACTACATCCTAGCTTATATACCTACTGGTAGACTATCTAGAAGGTTCTGTATCTACTGGATCAGTAAGCATATGAGTAAGCGACTGGAGTATCTGAGTAAGAAACAGAGAAAGAAACAGAGAGAAACCGTGAGAATATTCTATGAGTTTCTACACTCGCGCTTGTCCAAACGGAGATCCACAACAGGACAGGCCTCAGTTTGAGCCACAGTTCGGTGAGGGAGATCCAGCAGAGTTTGGGAGTCGGAACTGGTACACAGCTCGTGTTTTCCTGGGACAAGGTGGAGACGACTGCCAGATAACCTACACACGTAAGCAGTTCATTCTTCTCCATATCTCAGTTCAACCGTTAAGCTCTGTATGCTAGAACACTACGATATCATTCTCAGATTCCATCATGAGAATGACATCGAATTGTCAAAGGTGACACATGCCAGTCACGTCAGTGGAGTGCTCGATGCACGAATACACGGAGCCTGAGAGGCTGAAGCAAAGGCTTTGGGAAGATGGAATGAAAGCGGATCATACAGAGCTTGTTATGATAGAGCTATGCCACTGGGGGGAATGCTGAGTCTTGGAATGTTCGACAAGCTTCATCCAGAATGACATAGCCTTCCGCGTGGGCAGCTAGGTGGGTTGATGGTCTCAGAGGTTTCCCAAGCATTGCTGATTGAGAAAAAGTCCTCCGGATCACCTAATGAAGCAAATTTTTCCATGGGTCGAGGAGGAGGAAGAGAAGTACTGTGAATGAATAAGGAAGAGTAAGAAGTTGGTGGACTACACTCTCACCAACTACCTATTCCTTCTCTGCCGCTTTCGACAAATACTTCTTCAGGATCTTGCAGTCATGTTTGTGAAGTACCCTGCAGCAGACATCTTCTGCTATGAGCCTTTCAACAGTTCTGACTTCCAAATGTTCAGCATCCAGTCGAAGGATGTCATTGACCATGCGAAAAGGGCTGCACAATTGCAGCTGGAGAAATATCCGGAAGAAGTCCAGGTGTCAATGCAATCAGTACTCCTCATGAATACCTTGCAGTTCCAGAAACTAGAAGCAGCTGTCAACCACCAACTTGTGAGCATGCAGGACACGATTTAGCAGCTGCAGAATGAGGAGAGAGCAGAGGAGTTGGGAATGAAGCCAAGGAAGTGTCAAAAGACAATAAAGGGAGCAGCGGTAGCTGCCATAGAACCTTCACCACCTCTCCTTGCCATTGAACCGCCACCTTCCCTCACTACCTTGTCAACTCTGGTCATGCTGAACAACCTCGTGATGCCCTCACCCATTATCTATGTCTTGACCATCTCACAGGCTCCCCCCCTTGCGACTCTTTCCCCTGAGATCTCTTCAACTGACAAAGTCGCCAGTTTCTGGATGTACCATCCAGGAACCAAGACTATCATCAAGGTTCCGAAAGTGGAGTTCATCCAAAAACAGGAAGAGGTGACATAGAAGAAGTTCAGAGGTGAAAAGATTGCGAGACATCATTGGAGGTGGATCGTTCCCACTGCCAAAGGCTCCCATGAGGAGGAGTGGATTCTGGAGTATGAAATGAAGAAATGTCCCACTCATTGTGAGGTATGGGATGAGTATATCAATGGTCTAGGTGGTAAGCTTTCTGTGAGTGAGCTTGAGGATCATTGGGATGCAAAGTGGAAGACGGGGAAGAGTGATGGGTTGGAATGTTGTTGCTGGAAGAAGCTGGTGACATTAATCAGAGACTTGTGAAGCAAACCAGGATGGGGAACTGACCTTGCTTTCAGATTTTTGGATGATAAGTACCCCATCTACAAGAGCCACAATCCACCAAAGAGCACTGCACTACACATGGGAAGGAGACATTACAACCACTCACAAAATCTACCTTTATCTCTTGAATTGCAATTGCAGCATGAGCTTCAGGACAGGAGCCCCTACAGGGGCATGTCATCCACATTGGATCCACCCTTGAGTATCTCCTGAGGGGTCTCTCCTTCAAAGTGGTGAAACAGATTGGGCAGTGGAAAAGTGATGCCTTTACCATATACCTATGGAAACACGCAGACATTATGGCTCCATACATGCAAGCATCACTTCACCAGGCCTTCATTGCTTATACCCTACCTCCATTATGATAAGTGTCATTATACAGTACAACTGGTTTCCCCAATACATAACTATCCCTGTTTGTCTCAAAATTTTGTGTTTTGTCAAACATACCAAAATCAACAAATTCACTGTTTTGAAACATGTTGACTTCAGGGGGACAGCTTGTCTAGTAGTAGGGACTCTGACTTAGGGTACTTGAGCAGTGGTAGGCAGTTTCTTCATATGTGGGTATCTGCAGTCACTGGATGCATCACTGCACTCCTGCAGACATGGATATCGCAGCTGACTGCACATATAGAAGGAACTCTCACCGGGGCCCAAGAGTTCATAGACCTTTGTCCATACCTCACTGTTGTGGCTGTTTTAGAGATTTTACCTATTTCTCTACATTTTGGCAGTTTATGAGTAATAATAGGTTATTATTACTACGAGTACAATGGGAATATTAAGTACTAGAGTGAGACCCAAGCTGCCAGTAAAAGGACTCACCTTTGGAAGCATATTCATTCTGACGGTGATGCGTGCCGAAATGAAAACCCTTGAATATGCTTCGTTTTTGGCACTATTTAGTAGAATACACGACGAATACTAGGTTAACTAGAGGACTAGGGTGAGCCCGAACTGCTAGTCAAAGCCTCGACGTCCCTATTAGAGAAGTCGACAGAAATCCATCCGACGGTGAGAGATATCGTAGGAGCTCCGAAACATGTAGGAGCCTATGATTGTAACTCCAGAATTCTCCAAACCTTCAACGATTGATTAGTGGAGATCTCTCGCTCTAATACACCTGACGGCAATCCAGGGATTTATTATTTACTCTAATCTTTTATCCACTTTCAATGGAGCATCGAAAGGCGAGGGCTTAAGGCGGGCGTCAACAATGACCGACGATAATATTCCTAACCTTCCTCGAGATTAAGATAACCATGCGATGGCTGATCGATCCGTCGGAGAATTTACGATCGAAATGCCTGAACTCGGAACTACGGGACTTGGACGGAACGCTGGCGGGATAAAGATACTCGCTT